>JAVQKG010400790.1:0-13356 GCA_036025885.1 Hypseleotris bucephala | reverse complement strand
ATTGATACATATTAAACATAAACAAACACATATATCATATTAACCACAAGGCAAAGAATAGACCAAAATTGCTGTAAGCATTGTTTGTGATAACTTCATGATTCATGTCAATTTCTCAGTTCTCTGTCTGTTCTCAATTTTTGCATTACAATCTGTAAAACTGCAATTGGTAAAAGAAGCAGTTATATAATGTTTAATTATTATACTATTACTGGCCTCTTTATTTAGAAGACCACGTATTTCATAAAGTGGCACCTGATGTGGTCTGCTGCTGTAGCTTATACTTTATGTTTTGTCTGTTTTTTGTTGATGTTGTTGTTGTTGTTTAGTCTTGTTTCCCTTCTGTTATCTTAAACCAGTCTTTCTGCCACAACAGCAACACTTCTTTTGCACACAGAACTGCAGCTCAGAGTATAATGTATATCTTTTTTTAAACTTTCTCTCTGTATTCTAGAGATGGTTGTGTGTGTGGAAAAAATATATATTTTTATGACCAACTCATCTTGTACCTATAATCATGCACTTTTCCCAGTTTTGATGAATGGCTGCATTGATTTGATATCTTATTTTTGACTGATTAGCTATTTGCCTTAATAAGCAGCTGAACTTACAACTACCTAACAGAGTGTGGCCAGTGAGGGTGAATTGAGTGTAGAATTGAATTCTCTAGGTTCTTTCCTCAGTTTTCCACATGGGGGCAGTGGTGCACCACAGCTCATGCATTACAGCTGAAGCCTTGCAGTGAGAGCCGGCTTATCTACCTGTGTCATACGCAAGACACACATTGAGGAAGGAATATGATAGTAAAATATAAATAAATTTAGTGTTACAGCCCCAGTAAATCCAGCTCAGAGATGATAAAGCCTGTTTTTATTGCAAACAGGTTAGGCTCCACTACATCCAGAACCTTGGGCCAAACCGGGACAGTGTGACAGTGTCCAGAGGTCGATCCGGCCCGCAGCCTGTGTCCCCCAGCAGCGGACATTATTACACCGACTGTCACTCGCAGATCTGTGAAGTCCAGGGTGGGGTGTAAAAGAGGACATAGAGGAGTATATGACAAATATCCTGTCGCTTCTCAACCTCAAAGGAAGCACTAATGTAGGCCATACACATCCAGACAGAGAGATGCACCTGCACAATGCATGTACACAGGCCACTTTAGGTTAATGCATGGGATTTATTCTACTTTTTTTGGACAATCAAAGAAGCTTCACAATTGCATTATTCATTCACCTTAGCTTCCACACTGGCGGTGATAAACTTCTGTTGCCACAGTTGCCCTGAGGCAGAGTGATGTAGCAGGCATTTTGCGTTAACAGCCTCTCCGACCACCACAAAACACACAACTACATTAATTCAAAGGTAATGTGGGCTCAGTGCCTAGGCCAAGGACAAAACAACAGTATTCACAATGTTTAACCAGATTTGAACCACCAACTTTCTAATTACAGGACAGTCGCTCACTAAGCCTGTACAGCCTTGAATAGCTCTTTTCCTATTCTATACAAAGATGTTAATCTGGTGTCTTCATGATTGCATTCAATTTTAAGGGTGATGTATAGAAAACAGATCAGAAATACTGGACACATAGCCACAACATGTTATTTACAGTGAAGTCACGTTAGAAAAATCTCTATATGACACAACCAATAAAGCACATGCCACTGTGGCTCATAAATGTGTTGTGATTGAAATGAAAGTCCCCCTCCCCTCTCCCATACCCCAAAATTAGCAGATGAATTTGAACCACAAGACGACAAAAGGGGTTCTGAAGGTGGAAAGTGGAGGTCAATGTCAGAAAAATTTACCAATTAAGTGCCCAGTTTAGAAAATACACACAAAAAGCATTTACTTAAAAATGTTTATCCTCAAGTGTTGCAGACTATTGAGGGAGATGCCATTGGGGGCTGCTGCTGTACAGATAAGAAGGAAGTTCAAAAACTGTGTGATAAAAGCCAGTGTGGTGTTGTCTTTCAGATTGGACAAGTGGCAGGTGTTATCGTTGTTCGCACAAAGGTAACAAGAGGTGATGTGGATGGATGCTGACAAGTCTCGTCTTGTCAGTGTCACTGCGAGTGACTTCAGCATCACTGTAATAATAACAGTATTTGGCAGGCCCTGATAAGACACTCTGAATTCATATCTGATTTCTGGAGCTGTGTTTACTGTGATTTAAGGACATGTCAACAGCATGTTGGGATTATTTTTCATATGGCTCCCCGATCACAAGACAAAAATGTTGTCATTGATTCCGTTTCTATTACTTCTACGGTTTACCTGCAACTACCCCTGAGGCAGATAAAGCCTTTGACAGTTAGTAACACTACATACATAGACAACACTCATTCACATTAATTAACACAATCTCACTTACATCTGCATGTTTTTGGGACAGGGAAAGCCAATAGTTTGAACACATTCTTCTTGTTGTGTACTCACTATCTGCAACAGGAGTTGGACAATTTAAGCCAGTATCTATGATTTCAAAAAATAGTTTAAAAATCTATAACCCCTTTTTGCAGACAAAATCTTAAAATTGTCACAATTAAATAAAATTGTTACTTTTGACTAATTACCATCACCCAGGAGGTTATTATTTCCAGTCCCATTTGGGTGCGTGCATGTGTGACTGTTAGCAACTTCACTCAAATTAAAAGTTTTATATAAAGTGTTCTATATCCTATATCACAACGTTAAAGTGATCTAAAATATATATGTGTGACAAATGCTACTAATGGAGTCACAAGTATTGTAGCCTATATTTCACAATAGTAAACAATTCACCAAAACCGTTCATTTATCCACTGATCCACAACCATCTCACAATGTCATCCAGATTAACACTGCAACATTGTATTCTATGCGAAGTTACTGAACATTCCTAAAACTGCAAACAGAATCTGACCATTAGACTAATTTTTTGAAATAGCTTGACAAATTGTCAGCTAAAACATCTTGGGTGAAAATAAAAAAAACATGCGGCAACAAACATAATGGTCTCATAATGGATTGAAAAGTCTATTGTTGCAGCTTCACACGCTGGTATCCTCCACAAACAAACTTGGAACCGAAGAAGTATTCATTAGCATGCCTCTGGTTCCAGGGATTTTTTGACACTGGGGAATAGGCTCAAGTGAAAAACAGGTAAATCGGTGTGTTAGTGGCAACTCTCTCCTTTTCCTAGGAATAGTATAGCTGAGCTATGGACTAACCCTGTTTTACAGCGTATTTTTAAGCTTAGGAAAAACTATTGTTAGACCAGCTGAAAGGGCAGCCTAAAAATCTATTAGTTGCGTGGCTGATCAGGTGGTTAAAACATAAAACACTACATTTTATTAAACTAATGCCTGAAAATGACTAATGCTCTGATTGCTCTTTAGCCAGTTACCTAGCAGCACTTAACATTTTAACAAAGTAGGGCAAATAATGATCCTCCATCAGGCTAAAGAAATTCATATCTACCTCATGCTAAAACGCTGCTGATTTGACGAAGCACAACCGAACCTCACTGACATTTAAGGCCGACTGAAAAGGTGAAATAGTGGGGGGTGACTGGTAAGTAGGAGAAATTTACAATAGTGAGCAGATAATCAAGTCAGAAGATGGAGTATAGCTGTGTTGCTTCTAAATGTCAGTTATAAAACAATGGAAGCTGCTGAAGTAAATACATAGCCTTGTGTTTGCATTTTTATTTTTTTTAATCATTACGGGCAAACTAACAAATACTGAATTATTCCTGCTTTACCTGACCATGCTGTAGCCCTGAATTTACATCATCAGAAAACCCATCCTCTGAAACAAGAACGCTGTTGCTCTGTTGCAGGGGTAAACCATGCTGGAATAGTCAGGCCCCCATTAGAGCAATGGAAAATTCCCCTGTTAATTCCTCCTTCCAAAACTCCAGTTGCAGCTTGTTGTAGGTTACAACAGGAAAGGCACCTAGAACTAACTTTTCTGCTTATGTTGTTCCCCGAAAAACAGCATTGCCACAATTGACTTGAAAAGGGAAACAAGAACAATTTGTAGTAACATATTTGACTTCACTTGACTTATGTGTGCACCCACATTACCTGGCTTTTCTGGGCTACATATTAATTTGCAAATATTTTAGTCCATTACAAAATATGACTAGGTAATTGAATGAAAAACTATCTAACAAAATAAATAAAATAATATAAATAAATACAGTGGTTTGGGTCCCTTTTTAGATAGCAAACCAGTTTCTAATTTTAACCAATTACAATAATCTCCAGGACTAGCCCAGAACAGGCACTCGACAATGTGCTGTTGGAGCCTGGACTGGTGCTGTTTCGAGAATGAATCACTCATATGCGTCACCCTCAAGTTTTCATTAAAATCCTATCAGTGTTATCAGATGTGTGACGGATGACTGATTTACTGCTGCCAAATGAAATAATATTTCGCATATATGTCATTTATATAACACTCACTAGCACTTCCTTTAAATGGCAATACTGCCCATGGCCCACCTTTACATTATAGACAGTGGCTGACTCACTGGCCACTTTAGCAGCCTTCAGAAGATGTGAGAGATTGTATTGTATGAAGTATTGGAGATTTGTGAATATGTGAGAAATGTATAGTATGTATAGCATTCAAGGACTGACATCTCTTCACTCACTGGAGCAAAATTATGATATTCAAAATATCGTTTGCTCTCTTTTGGGCTCCTTTTGATCTCAAAAGCCTGACAACTTATCAATCAGAATAACCTTGACACGTACTGTGTCATATTTTGTTTTATTTGTATAGTCTTACCTAATATAGTTTTAGCGTTCAGTTTAGTACAGTTGTGTAGCCAACTGTCAGTTGTCACCTTTCTGACTATAGAATCTTGAGTTCATGTGGTATCCAAATCCACTGCATAGTATTTGGAATTGGAGGAGGGCATGACTAAAATCATTTTGAAAACATGAATATTAGATCCACATACTAACACTATGACTGACTGGCTTGTACTGTATTTAAGCAGCAAGATCACTGGAAGAAGCAAATGGTGGAAGAAGCAGGACTAACTAATCTCCTCACTCCCTAAGCAAGAGAAGAGAAACATGCACTGATCATTTGTAAAAAAGATGTTTTCTGTATTTAAGAACATAGTTCAGAGAGATAACATTGATAAGCCTAGAAGGGAAAATACAACCATGTTGCCAAAAGAAATCACATTTAAAATTGAAGTGTCTGGGAATCTGACACTGAACATGGGAAATCCCTCTTCTTACCCAAACGCCAATCTTCTTTTGGCACCACAGTTATTTTATTTATTTATTACAGATGCCTCGAGATCAAATCTGTGTGAATTCTGATTAAATTTTAATCGCCTCCGTCAGCAAAGCAACAAATGACCTCCGCTGAATTGTATATTAGGATTTGTGCTGTTATGCCCAAACATCTTTGATACAGCAGACACTGGCCAAAGGAGATTTAAGACATGAAGTGAAGACAAAGTGAAGAAGAAGAGTATGGGGGCTCTCACATAACCACTGGAAAAACACATCTTCATGTCTGAACAGCTGAAAGGTCTTCAGTTACTTCAACAGCCTTGAGCAAATGAGAAACTTAATGGGGCCCAAAGGAGATGTTAGAAAGTGTTCAGAAAGAGCGGGGAGAAAAGTAAGATACTGTAGCTTCTGCAGCATAACAATTTCTGAGAGCCTTCACAGAAATGTTCCACAAGCTACTGAATTTTACCTTCAACTTTTAACAGAGCAAAAGACTGTGAATAACATTGTGTCTTTGTTGGTAGATTTATAGACAGGGGACAGAAGGGACAGCTTATTACTTATTCAATGAAAAACTGCAGACTACAATATACTGTCTAATCTGCACTTTATTAAGATAAATAATTATATTTAAACACTTAAAATACAATTACAATCAATAATGTTTTGGAATTCAAAATTTATGACAATGACTATTTTTCAATGTTCTTAAAGCATACGTATATAGGATTCTCCCAAACACTTGGTTAGTCTTTTGGTTTTAGAACCAAACTGCATTGAAAACAAGCCCTGTACTAGCCAGTGTTTTAGTGCACTTCAACAAAAGTGGAATTTTACTTTTGAGTGAACTCTAGCCACCTGTCATATCTGTGCATATCTGTCAGCTGGGAAAATTTGGTTTACAGATGCATTCACAGACACTATTTTCTGTCAGTATGTGTTCTTCTGCAAGACACAAAGGCACTTCCACTTCTTTTGTTAAGTTGAAAGAATGGGTTTCAACAACACAAACTTTAGTTTGGATTTTCCGCTTCTGTTTACATAATGTCATAAATTGACACCAAAAATATAGTATATGACAAAGTCTATAAACATTTGCCACAGTATCTAAAAGAAACCTTGAGTCTTTATTCTGCTCTGTGGTGTAATAAAATGTAAATGTTCACACGGCAGTCGGTTCTCTTTGGAGTATTGTCAAGGGGAAAATAAAAACACAAATTGCATTTTTTGAGCTGAAGCAGGAAAGGAGGCAATACTCCTTTCAGACACTTCAAGATAAAATAAGCCCAGACTTCCACATAGCAGTCTTTGCTGTAACAATTGGCCTAATATTTACAGCCATGTAGAAAACATTACTGCTGCGTTCCAGACTACTCGGAACCGGACAATTCTCAATCTCCGACTTGAAAAAATGCACCGCAACACCATTTGACCTCAGAGTTCTGAGTTGTGAAGTGGGATAAGTTGTGGTCATGTGACATCACGTCTTAGAGGAGATGTACAAGCTAAACCATAAAACTTCAAATGAACTACTTGATGGGTTTACATGAAGCTTTTGAACCTATATTTAGCTATTGTAGTCTACTAGATATGCTTAATTTAAAATGCATTCTGCATTTAAACTGGTGTGAAGACACTGCAATGAAATAATTTCTCAGTGGGCTACTAAATGAGCTAACTGCTAGAGCTAATTTATTAGTTGACATATGAGATAAAAAAACTAAAATAATGACAAAATGAACAATGTATTAGTCAGTTTGCTTCCAGTTGTCCTCGGATGCCGGAATTTGTAAGTTTCATTCATAAAGTCTTCCAATTTTGGAATACTCAAAAATGTGACAAGCAGACAACCCTGAGTTTAACCTTTTCAAGATGGTGGTGCCACAGTAAATTGATAAATAAAAGCCCATAATTTTGAGTGAGCTTGTGTTTTCCTTATCTCACAAGCCGCCCACTAACTGCCTTTTACTCTGCGAGAAGCATCTGCAGGCAAACATACAGTACGTGTAGCTAATTCTGCTAACAGATACAAACAGTAACAGTTGACACACTTAAATGTTTATTTCCGAATTAAGATATGTAATGCATTAGCTCAGGGATAACATCATTCCACTATGTGCCACGGCCACAGTGCGCAGCTGCCTCAAAATCAATTTGAAGCATTCAAAGACCCTGGCCGAATATTGGTTTCAGAGAGGGTAGGTCGTGCCAGAAACATCTGATTGGAGGATGCTTATACAAGTCCAGTCCCACTGATTCATTTCTTGGGGAGAAGTGGGCATTCCCAAATAAACATATACATTTAGTGTGTTAGTTTAGCCAATGAGTTATTTCAAGAGAATTTAACAGTCAACTATTAACAATAGAGTGACACTGGACGTAATCACTGCCTACCATCCTAACCAAACAACAGACAGACGCATCTCCAAAATGTGAAATTATTTACTGATCTACCGCATTGCCTACGAATGAATGTGGTTGTGTGAATGGTGGTGGTTGGAGGAGCCGTGGCCGCAAACTGGCAGCCACGCCTCTGTCAGTGTGCCCCAGGGCAGTTGTGGCTACACAAATAGCTTACCACCCCCGGGTGTGTCTGTGGAGTGAATGAATAATGCAATTGTAAAGCGTCTTTGGGTATCTTGAAAAGCACTATACACAGTAAGTGGTATGCATTATTATTATTATTATTATGATTACTGCACAATTTGTAAAGCACCATTTTGCTTTTCAATCCAGGCCTATGGTATTGAACATTATTTGTGTATTATTTGTTGTGTATTTTTTGAAAAAGCTTGGATTTCTACACACTGTCTGGTGTCTACTAATTGTGTGAAGCTTCAGATCATAAGAGGTAAAATGAGGTAGTGTTGTGTGGCTTGTGTTTTCGGAGTCCTGGGTCACCGATCAGCCCATTGGGAATGCATTGAGGCAGCCATGACACCTGCTGGTTAATAGGTGAGGCCTTTGGGTGTGCAGCTCCCAACGAGATACTGTTTTTATCGCTGTATCTCTACCTTACTGTTATCTTGGTCCATTTTTTGGCTTTAATGACGCTAGTTTCAGATGAGTGTCAGAAATAGGCTGCAGTATTGTGAGGTGTGCAGAAGTTGTTGACGCACATAGACATGGCAATAAGGCCTACCATTGTGTCATGATGCATTTGCCAATTAGTGAAAGTTAAAAAATACACCCAAGGGATACTAGGGCTGCTGTTGTGATGTTGTGTGCCGCTGATGAGGAGCTGTGTGTCGATCCCACCGGGACGGAAAATAAGACGAACAAGATAAAAAAAAAGGGCGAAGGAAGAAAAAAAGATGAGGGAAGAAAAAAGAAAGACTAAAGGAAATGGGGAGTCGGTATACTCAGGTGTAATGTGGCCCATCCCTGTCACAGTGATTTATGAGCAACAGAAATATTATAATATCCCTGCTGCAAATCAGACAGAGGAGCAGGAGGAGGAAGTGTTGCTATGACAAACAAATGGGGAAATCTAAATGTACCAAACCATGCTTTGAAAATGTAAAAGTAAGTGACAATAAAAATACTTCTGTATTATTATACTAAATTATTATTATTTAATTATTATCATCATTCAACAGTGTTTGTTGTTTTTGCGCATATACGTACATATATGTGCATATACCTGGGGCACAATAGACATTTTATTTTATTTTCATACAGAAGGCCAAAACTCACAAAGCCTAAAAAATAATAATAAATAAAAAAAACGAGAACATAAAACCATAATTTGTGACCACACTTTCCCTGAATAGTACACTCCATGACACCACTATTCCAATTGTGGGTGTTATAATTGTATAATACATTGTGATTGTTCAGAGGAAGTTAAGAATGTAATTAAACTCTTACAGTAAGCACTACAATCTCAGTAGAGTCGTAAGAGTTGAGAAGTGATACAAGGCACAAGAATATTTCATTTTTCATTTTACATTAGCCCAGATATGGGCCTTTCTGTATGGAGTTTGCTTGTTCTCCCCATGTCTGCGTAGGTTTCCCCTACCACTAAAAACACTAGGGGCAGTGCGCACAGGGTGCAGCAGCTCAGGCTAACTCTCAATCTGATCGACGCAATTTCATTGTATGTACCTTGTATGTATAATAACAAAGAAAGCACTTTACCGTTACCTTTATATTTACAGTCCATATGTTGTTGTGTGTTGGAAATGTTCATGCTGATTATTGTTGGTGTAGTGTTTCCACTCCTTTCTTTAGCCAATGAACATCTACGGTAGCCCTGCTGGGACTATGTCTATGAATAAATCAAATAAAAATAATTAGTCAAATAACGAGGCCTAAAAAACTAAATTCAGATCTTGAATATTTATTTGATATCATACCAGACATTCAAATTTACAGTATCACTGCTTTGGGGCAAGAAAATGACAAAGATAATAAGCTTAATTGTTTCTAAGATAAGAAGAAAAGTGTTGTTTTGAGGTTTGATGCGTTCCCTTTTATTCTGTTCTAAATGTTACCCATTGTACCAATAAAGTGTAAAGTACTCAAATCATATGTGCTTTTTCCTTTGTATTTTAATAGCACAATTTTCAATCCATAATACCATTATAACTTTGAGAACACATTAAAAACTTAACAGGTAAAACGCTGCGCTTTACAGAGTGATTCAAAGCAGGCTTCAAACACATGTCGCTCCATTATGAAACCTCAACTATCATCAGTGCATTAGCAAATTATAGGCATTCTTTTATTATATAGTATTAATGTAATGTACTTTGCCTTGTTCCTATTGTGTAAAAGGTTTTTACCTCAATGAGTCAGTGTAAATGCTCTTTTCCATTTGTGCTCCAGTCGCTGCTTGTATAGTCTAGTTTATTTAACACCTCACTGTAGAGTAATGTGACTGGATATTTTTCATTACCTGACATTTGTTAACTATTGCTTCCGCTTACGACTTGTATGATGCTGTATGTGTACGTATATCCCTATGCTTGTTATGTGCTGTTAATTAACTTTATCACCACCCAACATGCGCCGGGTGAGAGGGAAAGCAGGCGTGAAGCGGGCGTAAAGACAGTGATAACCTTGAGGAGGGGTTTACTTGCTATTTCTTAATAAATTATGGAGCGCTTGCTCTTATCACACTCATTCATGAAACACACTGTATTTCACTACAACAAGCTTGCATACTAGACATACCAACATGCTTTTATGGGCTGTATAGTTTATTAGGAGGATTCATAACTCACTTGAAGGTATACAATTTTGCATCACAAGAGCCAATTATTTTTCTCACATCATATTTAACTGAAGTAATGCAGCTTTCTAAAAAAATATTGTTGTTTAGCAGATGGAACTTCCACCTGTCTGTTTGTTTGTCAATGCAATGAGCAATATGGGATCTTCAAACACACACAACAAGAGCACTGGTTTCCACTGGTAAAGATATAATGCCCAGAAAGGTAAATGTTGTATCATTTGACCCACAAATAATTCTTCCAGGCTCTAAAATAACATAATACGTGATGAAAGAATGATCAAGAATCATAAACTAATCAAAAGTATCTTCATAAGGTCATTCTGTTTCAATAGTTCAGAAAAAATACTGCTCATTATTAAACTTTCTTTTTTTTTGTATCTTGGTAACAGACAAACAAAGCTACCATCAGTCCAAATCTTGCTAAAACATAACCTCAGTGGCAGCTGCATATATGGATTCTGTCTTCTTCTACATAATCTATAAACTTCTATTTATGCTTGTTTATTACTATTGCTTTGTATACGGTGGGTAAGTGCAAAGAGGTTTTTAGGTCACTGTTTGTCGGCTACACAATTACAGTTGTCTGCTGTCAGACCTTTGAGTGTTTGTCCACAGCAGGTAGCCCTGTTCAGCCCAGACACTGAAAACTCCCACTGCATACTGAGGCCGCGGACCAAGCAAACTCTATGTTCAGACAAGCTTTTATTTATGTATCTTTTCTCCACTGTAATTAAACTTTTTAGGAATTAAGATTGTATTTGTTCATGCATTCATAATGACAACTGTTTTTGTCAATGTGAGTTCAATGTAGTGCAATCTTTCTGTGTGGAGCATGTCTTCCACTTTGTTTTTGTGTGTTCTCTCCATTTATTCGCTTCCATCATCATGCATGTATGAGGTGAATTGGTGACTCTAAATTTGTTCCAATGAATGAGCAAGTGAATAGTTCTTTTTATTTGAACATCTCTGTGTCAGCCCTGCTTCTAACTGCCCATTGTCCTTTGTGTAACCCGCCTAAGGCCCATAGTTCCCGCATGCAGTGAATTTGTGGATATTTAGTTCAAAGAATAGCAACAAAAATCACTGTTGTGCTAGCATGTTCAAAACTCACAGAACTTAAGACAAAATGCTCTATAAATATCTATACAGCGCAGCCCCATGCTAAACCCAGCCTAATTCCATTTAAAGGAACTCATTTAGTGTTGCCTGATGTCATTAGTGATGGATAAGCAGTGATGAAAGGGGGAAGATTGGGTTTGTTGGGGAAATGGTAGGGCAGATGTCAGGCCATAATTGCAGGAGAAGTGAGAGAGAGAGATGTGTGGAGTGATGCAGATGCAAAAACGACATCGCGATGAAATGAAAAGGGGCAGAGGAGGATTAGCTACAGTTATTAGCAGCTTCTACAGTAATCAGAGTCATTAGTGGCTATCAGATCGGGTTAGACGCAGCCAGAACAAAAGAGGCACAGGCACAGACAGGGCAAGTCACTACCCTCTCATCTCATATCGAAATATTTTTGTAAATTACACAAACTAAGAAATCTTTAATTTGTCATTTTTTATCATTGTATCCATTAATACTTTTTTGCTCAGCCACAGTTGACATAAAAAAAGTCACTTGGTAAAGTGCATGGCATTGACAGTTTTGTTTTGAATCATTAAGTTCTTGTATTTAATTGATTTTTTAGGGAATCATTATTTATTTGATTTATAGTAAAGTCACTGACATAATGGCAAATGAAATGTTCCACTTTTTCCACAGCATTAAATGTAATGTGTAAATGTAATCACTTGCCATTCAGTCGCTGATAATTGGCTATGATCACTGGTAGGGCTTGACATTACCACTACAACAACAACTAGCCAAATTACCTATGGCTAGTATCACAAGCTAATTGGTCCTGTTGGTTTACTGTACTTTTAGCCCGTTGATCAATGCTAAAAGATAAATGTTATAGCCAACAGACTATGGTCACTTGTCACTGGCCACTGCTCAGTGGGCACTGATTATACTCATTAGTAAACGGAGAATAGCCACTGGTCAGTAATAACTTATCATGGGTCAGTTGTTGGTGGTTAGTAGTTTATAATCCTGAACAACTGCTCAATAGTCATGCTGTTGTTAAGATGTTAACAATAGCATTTTTCTTTCTCCAGCTGTTGTCTGGTTTTATTAGCTGTGTATTTTGAACAAACCTGTCGGATGAAGGTGATACAAAGAAGATGGTGTAATAAATGCAATCACTTGAGTATGAAAATAAATTGCTTTGTTAAATTGGCTCCATAATCAGATCGTGTGAATATGAGAGGTGTATTATCTGCAGCAGGTTGATACTGGGATGTGACAAGACCATGATTACTTCAAGCCCTCTTCACTTAGTTGACAAATACAGTTAATATTTCGTCCAGTGCAGTAGGGATGGTGTAAACATCCCATCTGCCCGCTGGCTCTACAAACATTAAAGTAACCAATATTCTGTACACACTCTTTGATGGATCCATTTTAGAAAACAAGTTAAAAAGGCCAAGTTTGTTTTTTATTTTGCATGGCGTTCTGTCACTACCAAGTTATCTCAAGGCATTTTGCACATGGAGGTCAGGGCCTTACAGTATTATGAGGAAATGCCAACAACCCCCCCTTGAGCAAGTGTTTGGCAAGAGCAGGGGAGAAAAAAGTGCCTTAAATGAATGAAAGCAGCTCCGGGTGGTGGCCATCTGTCTCTGCGACTTAGACTGAGGACTGGATAGGAGCAGTACTTGTATTTGTTTAAAGAAATGTATTAAAAATCTTAACATTATGCACAAGAGTTGTCAAATACTAAGATTTCAAACTTGATTCAGACACTCAGGAAATACATTGATAACATAA
>JAVQKG010400570.1:0-10950 GCA_036025885.1 Hypseleotris bucephala | reverse complement strand
TCTATTTTAGTCCTGATTACATACCTTAGTCTTGTTTTGGTCCTGCTTTATACAAGGGCTTTTACCTTTGGGCACATTTTAAGGAGGCTGGAGCCACTTTAGAATATGCCTAAATAGGCCCCTGGTTATCATCCTTTTACTAGATTATGTCACATTTTTGGATGTAAATTTTTTTGCAGTTATGATCTCTATAGAGCTACCCTTTTTTGTCATTTGACCTTAGTGTGAGCTGGTATGGGGTGGAGGACATGATGCTTTGTTAAAGGGTTAATGGCGATAGCTATAGGTGTGCTAATGCATGTGGACACACACATGACACAGATCGATACTAGGAGGATAACTGGCATCTGTTTACCCACTCGAGCCTCTTTATTGGCTAATAACGCCCTCACTTCTTTCATCAACTGATTAAAACCAGCTCTACACACAGTGTTATGGTAGTTTTCAAATCCTGAATAAATCATAATAAGACCAGACATTATTTTATTCTATGGTTTGACTTGTTTATGCTCGATCTATTCCAGCAAATACATCTATGACAATGCGTAAGATCTTATAACATATTGCTGTGTCTGCATGAATATGAATATTCCACCTGCAGCACTTATTATACATTAAATAAAATGTGTTTTTGTTATTGTGTCATTAATCTACATCTGACAAAGAATAAAAATTTAGATTTAAAACATACAGTAAAATTGGTAATAAGAGAGGCATGTTTAAAACAGCTCCTGGTGTTTAAACTGCCAATTTCTTACACTTATAATGCTGAAATATATAAAATATAATCCTGAAACTAAAATGCATATGTTAGCATTGATATGCCTAATTTATGATCACAAACTGAACAAAATGTCAGAATACATTTCAAAATGACTAATATATTTCTAATGATGTGTTTGTGCTGAGTCATTTTCATTGAAGATGCCAAAGCACTGGCTGTCATTGTATAACACACGCACTGATAGCATCTTGCTGTATTTGGTGTTTGTAATCGCTTTAATCATCCGCAGGTACATCCACGCTCCTTCATAGCCCTCTTCTCTCCTAGTGCCATTCAGGTTGGGACATGCGTAAAGTGCGTAGCGCGCCGCTTCTGCTGTACGCACAGTGCTCTGCCCAGCAGGCGCCGTCGCGTTCGCTGCCTCTTCTCCAAAAGGAATGATAAGACGCATGGATGCACTCACCCCAGACAGACCTCCTCGTTAATTGACACTCTACCGCTTTCCCACCATTTTCTCGCCCATATTTTCCGCGTCTGGATGGATTGCGTTTTTTGAAGCAGCCGTCTGTGGAGCGGAGTAGCCCCCTGTGTTGCGTTGGCGCTGCGGAGAACAAGAGTCAGCTCACAGAGCCGTGGAGACGAGCGGAGCGATTTGAGGGTAAAACGACTGAAAAGGAGACACACGACGAGGTCAGGGGATTTGGATAAACGGACGGAGACTAAAGGGATACAGCGCTTTCATAAGGTACGTTTGATGGGACTAGATGACCAGGGCAATTATGGCATATGTTACCTAATCTGCATTGAGGATGGCACAGATTGGAAATGTAAGGATACAGGGGTCAGTGTCGTGAAAATACGTGTTGTCATGCGTTGTCTGTGTGGGTGCAGTCGTGGTGAAGAGCAAGAGACGAGACACGGAGAATGGATGCAAGCCATTTTGTGATGCAGCATGTGCAGAATTAGGCCTATTCAGAATTTCAATTGAGAAGGTGCGCCGTAGTGAGCGCAGCTGCATAGATGAATAAGGCCATTCTCTTGAATTGTAGGAGATATGAGGCTGGGGGCGATATGACGAGCACAAGGTTTTAGACTCGGTCAGCTTTTACTTGTGGAGCAAATGTCATGCGTTTGGAAATGTTGGTGTATGTGCCATAATGGTGCGAGGCTTGATTCCCACGTCCTGCATCAATCTGCTGTTGTCATAGTTACAGTATGATGTGGGCCCTGCTGCACCCGTGTGGCTCTGGACTAGACCTAAATGCACTGCTCTAACAGGCCTCGTGGACCTTAGACTATACACATATAAGACTTAACCCCACGCATGTGAAATTAAAACATGGGATTTCTGCCTCTTCATAAACTGATACAGTCAGACGATGATGTGCACGGTTTGTAGCAATTGGTCAGCAGCTTGCAGCTAATTTGTCTTTTCGAATAATCAATATGGCTGCAATCTGATTCTTCACATGGAAAAAACAAACAAAAACAAGTTAGATGAAAAAGAGAAAATATCTGAAGAAATTATTCTGGGGTCAGACAAATAAATTAAGAGGTGAATTAATAGTGAGAATTAGAAAGTAGGCAAGTTGGCCTATTATAGTAGATGTTAGCCCATATGCCCATATGAATAGCAGTGATGCATTTAGACGGAGGAGAAGTTGATGATGCGTGGTCAAGGCAACAGGCTCCAGACCCATGCGAAGTCTAGAGGCCTTCTCCTCCAACTGTTACTATAGTTACTCAAGGCAGGCCGCATGTGAAACCAGCCTGTTCTGAACTAATCAAGTCTAAAATGTACGAATGAATTGTGCAGACAGTTATACACAGCATGTCTTTACCATTTCCATAAATGATCAATTTCATCTCGACCCCTGGATGGTTTCAAAATGGTGGCAGAGTGAATTAGGGAATATGATTCATGTTCACTGCTTTTACTATGAGCAGTCCCATCTGGTTAGTAATGATGTTTTGTTACATTTAGCCATGATTCATTAGCTGATCATAGCGACAAACATGGTGACATTCTGCTCCAGACGCACTCAAACAAAGACAGTTTTTGCATAGATTTCTGGTCCAATGTTTTATGATGGATGCATTGTTACTTTTGGCAGTTGGAGCCGGGACATGCATATATGTTTGTGTGTGAGAGTGAGAGAGTGAGGGTGAGAGAAAGGCTGTGGGATGTGCAGAGCGTCTGAAAAAAGATCTATTTTTAGCCAACATTCCCTTATGAGAATTCTTAATCGGCGCTTTAAAGAGTTCTCCGAGCCATGTTTTTAATAAAGATGGATGTTGACCTAATCCTCAGACCTTGTAGATATTAAGATTCATGGCACACTCATTTTCCCCTTTGCGTTAGGCTATCTGTTGTCTTCTCATACAAAAGAATTTTATGCCGTTAAATACCAAGTGTTTTATATCTTCTTTGATTGAACAAAAGCATACATGAATGTTGTGCTGAAAATGTAAAGGATGTTTAATAGCTAGAGCTCGGCTAAACACAGTAATGTGGAATAAGATGGTGAGTGAGCAGGTTGCCAAAGCAACCGTGTTTCTAGGAGCGCATGCATCGTCGCTGCATAGGAGAGGAGATGTTAAGGACTGGCATGAAACCTTTTTGGAAAAAAAAACACCCTCCTCACCTCGCCATAAACATATGAATATGAAGAAGGTGCTATCAACACGGTAATCCAATGTGACAAGTAACAAAGATGGTTGTATTTTAATGTCAACAGACAATGCAGGCTTTGACTGCTAGTGCCATAGCCTTGTGCAAATCATGTCAGTGAAAATAACGCTTCTCTTTGGTCTCTCATAATAACAAAAACACTGCTGATGCTTGCAGTCATTTCTGCACCAAGATGTGCTCCCTTAACCCAAGTGCATTGTGTCAGTAATATACATTTAATGGATGTATAAATCATGCTAGGATTTTTGTACCAGATCTTTCATCTTGTTCAAAACTCAGTGTCATTTTCATGTTTGGCTCATCAACTTAAGTGGCTGGGGGTTTGTGTCTGTTGCACATTGATTGCACACAGAATGTACATTGCAGTAAATTTCAGCAGTCAATAATCATTCCTTCATATATTAATTGCTAAATTACTGCATGTGTGCATCATTTGTAATGCTGTGCTGCGGCCTTTTGATGGATTGGATAAATCTCTGCATCAACTTCAGGTCCAAATCCCACTGGCAGTTGCATTAGCATTCTCGAAAAATATCTTGAAACTGTGACTGAGAAATCTACATATTAGTAAGATGAGGTTTATAATGACCATTCTGAATATTTTAATCTGCAGCAGTTCTTGTGATAGCTTAATATTTCGAAATGTGCAGCCATTTCAAACCCTGACCCACATGTTGAACCTAAAGGAAATGGCAGTAAAGTCACCAGATAGGCTTCTGTCTAAGTCTTCTTACAATAAAGCTAAAGCCAGATTGTCATCTTTGGTAGTGGGACACTGTAATATTTTGCAATGTAAATTTAGTCCTGGGAAATCTTGCATATGTGTGTAAGGGTAATATCTTAAAGCTACTGCACTGTGCACTTATTTGACCTCCTTTCTGTTTCTCTCTCTTTTCTATTCTTTTACAGGGATCTACAACTGACTCCTCAAAGGCAACTCATCACTAATGCAAGACCTCACTCCCCAGTTTTTTTCTCTTTTACATATTCTATACCTGTTGTTTTTATATAAACAATAGATTCTTCCCTAAAATGGCATTTTGAAAAGAACAAGGCATTTTATAGTCAGAGAAGTATGTGCAAAGTAAAATAAGAATTTATTAATGGCGAAGAGTGTTTAATGCAACACTGCACCCCCTTTCTCTTAATTTTTAAAGGACTGCTTGAAGGCATAAACAGAATCAGAGAGTGAAATATGCACATCAAGACGAGCACTTAAACTCCCCGTTTGGAGGTGACTTATCCACATCAGAGCAATAGGGGCGGGTCATGACTCAGTTGCCATGCGTGTTGTCATGCTGACCAGCCCCTGTACCCCTTCCCCCCTCCTCTGGCTGGTCCAGCTCCTGTTGTGGTTTCACAGCTATGGACCTCAGCTGACAGAGGCAGCACCCGCCTGTCCCACCCCCTGTACCTGCTCCAATCAGGCGAGCCGTGTCATCTGCACCAGAAAGAGTTTAGACCTAGTCCCGGACAATATTTCAGACAAAACGAGATACCTCAATTTACAAGAAAACACTATCCAGGTAAGAGACTCCACAGTTACAACATGTATTTATAACAATGACAATGCTACAACAGATCTTTATGTTTATGTTTCCACACTAGGTGATCAAATCAGACACATTTAAACATCTGAGGCATTTGGAAATTCTTCAGCTCTCGAAGAACCACATTCGAGAGATTGAGGTGGGAGCTTTTAACGGCCTTCCCAACCTCAACACACTGGAGCTTTTCGACAACCGTCTCACAGTGGTTCCGTCATTAGCCTTTGAATACCTTAGCAAGCTACGGGAACTATGGCTACGGAACAACCCTATCGAGACACTGCCGGCCTTTGCCTTTCACCGAGTCCCCTCGTTACGGCGCCTCGACTTAGGCGAACTGAGGAAGCTGGGTTTCATCTCAGAGGCAGCCTTTGAAGGCCTGGTCAACTTACGGTTCTTAAACCTGGGTATGTGTGGCTTAAAGGATATCCCAAACCTCACTCCACTAGTAAAACTCGAGGAGCTAGAGCTATCGGGGAACCAACTAGGAATAGTCCGACCCGGATCTTTCCAGGGCCTAGTTTCTCTTCGTAAGCTGTGGCTAATGCACTCCAGGGTATCAGTGATTGAACGCAATGCTTTTGATGACCTCAAAAACTTGGAAGAGCTCAACCTCTCCCACAATTCCCTGCACTCCCTGCCCCATGACCTCTTCACTCCTTTGCACCAGTTAGAGAGAGTACATCTAAATCACAATCCTTGGGTGTGCAACTGTGACGTCCTGTGGCTAAGTTGGTGGCTTAAAGAGACGGTACCCAGTAATACCACGTGTTGCGCTCGCTGCCATGCTCCTCCAGGTCTGAAGGGGAAATACATTGGTGAACTAGACCAGAGCCACTTCACCTGCTATGCCCCAGTGATTGTCGAGCCACCTACTGACCTTAATGTCACAGAGGGTATGGCTGCTGAGCTCAAATGCCGCACTGGGACCTCCATGACTTCTGTGAATTGGTTTACTCCGAACGGCACCCTGATGACACACGGATCATACCGAGTTAGGATCTCTGTGCTGCATGACGGCACGCTAAACTTCACAAACGTCACCGTGCAAGACACTGGGCAGTACACATGCATGGTAACCAACTCTGCCGGAAATACAACCGCTAGTGCAGTTCTCAATGTGACTGCCACAGACCCCAACAACAGCTACAGCTACTTCACCACAGTCACAGTAGAAACCGTAGACTCACACCAGGGGGAAAAGGAAGCCAGACAGGAAATTAACGAGACTATCATAGAGTTCCCAGGTCCAACCGCTCTGGGAGGGGTTGTGGATGGTCGTCCTGGAATCACATCATCCCCCTCTCTCTCTTCTCTGTCCTCGCTGTCCCCCGGAGCCAACAGAGGGACAGATGATGCTGTTACCGTGTCTATTATTGATGTGACAAATATCCCAGGTCTGGATGATGTCATGAAAACTACCAAGATCATCATTGGTTGTTTTGTGGCTATTACTTTTATGGCAGCTGTAATGTTGGTGGTTTTCTATAAACTCAGAAAGCAGCACCAGTTACACAAGCATCACGGCCCAGCCAGAGCCATAGAGATTGTCAATGTAGAGGATGAGCTGGGAGCCGGGGCAGGGAGCGGAATATCGGGTGGATCAACAATGAACTCAGGCACTGGCGGAGAAGGAACATTACATAGGATACATCACCCCGAAATTGTCAACATCCCCAGTATTGGCCGAACGGACACACTCAATCATTATTACAAAACCCACCATTTCAACAACAACGTGATGGGTCTAAGTATTGGTGAAGGGATAGGATCTGGCACGCTTAAGAACCAGCAATGCCTAGACATGCCAATCTCCTGCACCTCTGTCCCAATCTCCACCAACAATCTACTCACAACATCAGGAAATGGCACCAACATCAACCCCTGTTCCATGTCGCCACCTCTGCCAATGTCCCTGCCCATGCCGACTATGGGCCTTCACGGATCGATCAAGGGATTTATGGGCCAGAGCCAGAATCCGCAAATGGAGCCTCTTCTGTTTAAGGGGAATTCGAAGGAAAATGTCCAAGAGACTCAGATCTAAAAACGGAGTAAAGAGGGTAAAGTGAGAGAGTCACAGACAGAGAGGGGATTGATGAAGGGTTTATGCGCTGAACGATAAGACACTAGTGCATTGACATTAACCTGGAAAGAGGAAAGACTGACGCGGCAATACAAAGACATAGACTTTTCTGTGACAGTGTACTGAGCCAAGGATTGGACCACAATGGGCCACTTGTGTTTGTAGTAACGATCCCAACCATTGAAGAAAGTAATGCTACAATGTAAATCTGTGCCAAAGCAAATGTTTTTTGCAATTTCTAAAAGCTCACAGGAAAAAAACTAGCCTTTTAGAGAAATCAGTCTCAACATTGTGGTTGGCCAGCAGAGATGAAAGACATGCACAGCACTTACCACACTGACGGAGACAGTATTATAAAACTAAATTCGAGTGACGTTTTTCTCCACAAAACTACAAGCCACACACTCTCAAGAGACTCAAAAGACTCCTTCAAGGTGACAATTATGTAGGCATAAATAGAAGGACAAAAAGGTACAGTGCAGTACAAACTACTGTGAAAATCCACAAATTATATAAATATATTTTCATTTAAATATGTATCATTGCAGACTCCAATGCAGAGATATTTTGGGGTGGATGTATAAGCTGGTCGAGTTTGTTTCTTTGTTAATTATCAGGGGTGGCAATGGAGGAAGTTGGTTATGATACATGTTTTCAGTTTGGCTACTACTCAGAAACATAAGGGCTCAATTGCAACACTCATTGTGAATCTTGAATTGGCTTTGTGACATGAAGTCCATTTAGGTTGTAGAACAGTAACTGCAAATCTCTGTTTGACAAACTTTCGTCTGTTGCTTCAGTAATAATCATTACAAACTTTTGTGTTCTGACAGTGTATTATGTATTTTGTAAAAGCCAGCTACTTGGTATTGAATTGACAATTCTGATACTTGCCAGCATCAAAAAATGGTAAAACAGTGTTTCACCAACATGGGAAAGTGCTTTAATGCACCGGCCTGTCTGGGTAAAATAAAGTGTTGACTGTGTGTTATTTGAATTAGCGCAGTAGCCAGATATTTGCTTTTAGAAAGGAATTTGATACGACCTCCTTGCTCATGGTTACCATAAACATGCCATATAATGCTGTCACAAGGATGACTAGACATCTCTCTGCAGCAGCATTCAAGAAGGGATTAAACACTCATCTATGGATGATTGGATGGAAATGTACAGTATATTAATAATAATAATATCTGGTTGTATGACAATTGTAAGATCCACATTTTTACAGTGTAACTTTCATATGTTAAATGCCATTTAAGCTTCTTGCGTTTCGACTATGTATTTCTTTATTTTTGTTAGTTTGATATAATGTGTACAGTTGTCTAGCCATGTATCATTACGTGTGAAATAAATCAATCATATATTGGGTTGTGGCGGGTCAATATTGGCAACCACACATTGTGACTAACATTTGTGAGACGTTACGCAAGCTTCGGGATTTGAATGTATGGTTTGTGGTTTAACCGCTTAGCCATTAGTCATTGTGGTCATGATAAATGCCATCTGCTATGAACGTGTCCAGACGTGATTTAGTCATGTTATGCTTGTTTTGCCAAAAGACTATTTTGAACATAGGACACGCTTATGGGTAATTTTAGCCACAGTCCTAGGTTAGATTTTCACATGTTGTTGAAGTTACTATTTTTAACCATATTTATCTCACAGGGACCTAAATGTTTGTTGCAATTGAGCAAAAGTTTGAAACCAGTAATTTCAGATAATTGTACTAGAAAATAGTGTTGAAGTCATCCAAACCTGAAAAGCAGCTCTGGTCGAGTATTTGCTGTGTTGCTCCATCAGTCCTGGATTCTGGACGTGTGCCTGCTACCTTAAAGGAAGAAAAGCCACTGAGGAATAGTAATGATGATGATAACGTGAGAGAGGAGATCAGACTAAGCAGATTGCACAAATGCTGAGGTTAATGAAAGGAACATCGTCTAAGCTAATACCACTTTTTTCCCCCAATGTAATTTCTTAACTACAACATACAGCTTGTAGCCAATAATTAATAATTTATTACCACTTTTTCAAATCTTGATTCAAAAGTATGGTCCCATAGTAGACAGATTTAGTGGGCAGGGTTCAACTGTGACCCCACTGAGGCACAAATAGAATTTAAATGAAGGCTAACGACACAACATATGGCTGCCCCCTTGATGTTTTACATTCTGTGGCTCTGTCGTTGGATTTCAAAGAGCATACAAGATACTGTACCTCCTCGTGTGCTGTGTGTGCGCGCTACTGCTCACCTCCGCAGATTAACTGTAGACTCCTACCTGAGTGTCGTTAGCTCAAGAAATGTTCCTTTCAACGCTCAAGAAGTTGTCATCATTACTAGCATACAGGCAGCAGAAAGGTTGCAAATGTGAAATGAGAAAAAGGCACTATGTTCACTTGAGCTTGAACTCTACTTTGTTAGCATATGTTAGCAAGAGATCAAACATTCATTCTCACTTACTGTACCTACTTACTGCAGATTAATGTAATGTGAAGCAGTTAGGCCTCAGCTAGAGAACCACCCGTCGCTTTACAATGGATTTTTCAGCTCACATGACGCTTCTCTGTTTGTCAGATGCAGAGATAATTAATTAATGGATTTTTCTGACATGTTATTAAATTGCAAAGGCCAGTTAAAGGTAAGCTGCTCAAAAAGAGGATGGCCATATTTGAAATGGAACATGAGCTTCAAGAGAAATTTTAATTTCTTTTGAATAAATGTCATTATGTTATTGATGTGTTGTTGATTGTACCTGTGATATTTTCCACTTGAATTTTGTGTATTGTCATTAAATGTAGGTTTTACCACATTCATTCAGGTACACAATATTGAAGAAAAGTGTCTAATTTGAGCAGTTACCATATTGTCTAATGCTTCAACATTCATTTGTACTGGGCCTTTGTGGCTGCTGCTAAGAAGTCATACAGCTATAAGTAACATACAAAGTCTACTAGTGTAGGCCTAAGCTCATATTTCAGATCAATGCAAACTTTAGAAACATAATGTCTTAAATGTATGGCAGTAAAATACAAGGGTGGGGGGAAAATTCACTACAATAAATCTAAAACTGTAGCTAACACCAGCTCGGCTCGGCTCCCAACAAATGTTCACCCTGTGTTCAAATTGGGGTGGGCAAAATGGTGAAAATATAGCATTACTGTTTTACTAGGATCAAGATCATGATTTTGATTATATCAACAATTTTAGTTTACTATTTTTTTTCTCCACAGAAGACAACTCTTCATAAATCCTTTTAAACTACAAATTCAATGACCATTCAATCCAATGTTAATTATAATGCTTACTATTTATTTTTCTTTTTTAATTATATGAACACTTGCATTGTTAGAGTAAAAATTATGGCGAAGAGCAAATTAATGCATTCAGCGATCTTCCCAGATTAGTATGTCATCATAGCTTCATATCACAATTCAGTTTATTGCCCACCCCTATGACAGTCTATGTATTTTAAGACAGCATATTAAAACTGCAGAACAACAATTATATTATTTTTGTAAAATACAATCAAAGAATGGCAAAAACTCTGAGTAGAATTCAAAATTATTCTGCCTTTGTGCAGCATAAATGTAGCTTGTGTGTGGTTTGCCTATTAACTTTCAGTGTGATGAAACCCTGCGATTAATGACCTTTTACGGAAGCTGCAAATCCATAACAAGGATGTCACAATGTTTGAGTTATTCATTAGCCTAACCTAGACCGGCCCTGTGAACACTATACAACTCTAAATACATATTTAAATGCTGCATGTTATGTTACAATTTCATGCCAGTTAGTCCTAAAATTAAATGAGTTGAGTAATTATGAATGGAACCTGAAAAAAGACAGGCTGGATTAATCATACAGATCCACACAGTATTATTACACGCTGTACTCACTAATACA
>JAVQKG010400459.1:0-22208 GCA_036025885.1 Hypseleotris bucephala | reverse complement strand
AGAGTAGCGTAGTGTGCGTATAGGAAGGTCCGGCTCTGCGCACAGTGATAGGCCCTTTGTCAGTGTAGGCCCTTGGGCTTCAGCCCAGCCTAGCCCGTGCATTAAAATGGCCCTGGGTGCGTCAAGTTGTGAAGATGCAGAATAACAAAACATTAGATTTTTGCTCTTGTATGTTTAATATGTTTACTTGCACAAACAGAAGTAACTGAAATGGATTGAATGAAATATTTACAGTATATAATTAGGCTGACTGTGACTGGTAAAGTTTAACTCTTAGTAATGAATGGTACTGCAGTGCTGTGGTGTCTGCGTGTTCATGTTAATAGCTTTCAGCTGGTGGTGCTCCTTCCTTTTTCTGTGGCCTAATTCTGCAGAGTTACCTTATGTACGCTCTTTTGTGAAGCTTTGCAAAAAATCAATGCATTATTCTGTTTCATCCAGACTTTAAAATATCTCTATAAGAAGGAAAAAGAAATGTTGCACTGTTTTGCTTAAGATGTGCATTGTGTCACCTCTGTATAATATAGATTTGGGCCATTTAGGCATAATCTTCACAATGGCATGTAAGAGAAATTAAGTAAGTTTTTGTTCTTGTACGATTGGTATAACATAAGAAAATGGCAAACACAAAGTAACTCCACAAACAACAACAAACAAAGATATTGTGCCCAGACTTAAACTTACATCTTTAAAGGTGTAGTCTCTGTGTAAAGAAAATAAAGTGTCATAAATTTTTTACTTTAGTTCCTCCCATAGGGTTTTACAGCAATATCAGGTCAGGTCTTTGTGGGTTACCAATAGCAATCAAATTTTACTTTAGCTCCTCCACTGCCCTCTAAAGAATATAAACAATCTACATCATAGAACAGTGTTTTTTTGTGTGTGTGTTTTTGGAAACTTACAGATTTAATTTCAGGGATAAATGTAATTACCTCTTGTAGACAGCCCAATTTTTTTGGTTCTTTCCTGCAATACACAATTTTTTTTTAATTTCTGAAAGTAGGCAATATGACAGATCTGCGCCAAACTTGTCTTTATTTTTTTTTATTTTGCTTGACTCATTGCTGAACTTACTTCTCCTTATTAGTAGTACTTGGATGCAATTGTAAGTAAACCTAGTTTGGGCTGACAGGCAATGTTAACCTTATAAACTCTAAAGACATTGTTAGTATGTACATAAAGTATTATTTCCAATGATTCAAGAACTAAAATCACATGCACAGCACACAAAACCCACAAGGCACCAATGCATAATGTATATGGCCAGTATTTAATATGCCAACTGTGTGTTTTTGAAGTGTGGTTCGGCACTTTTAAACAGGCAGTGCCACGGCCAGGTGTAAGGTGGCCATTGTACATTTATTAGAAGAGAGATCATGTTATCAGACAAACAAGGAGACCTGGGATAAAAACAACAACCACACAACAAGACCTACATCTTAAGCAGCAGCCACCTCAACATAGGCCATGATTTTGTACAATAAACTAGAATAACTGTGTGTATATAAAATGCATCACCTCTATTGAAGTGCTTTTCTAATTCTAAATCTCTGCTTAGATGAAGGTCTAAGGCCAGAGTGAACAGCGCCAAAGGTTGCAGCTCTCTGAATCATCAATAGCATTTTAATGGATGTGATTTTTCAACTCAGTGAGAGAGATAGTAATCGGAGCACTGTTTTCATTGATCCAAAGCTACAACTTAATGAACAAGTAGTGAGTGGCTAAGTATGATAAATATTCAGTCATTATCAAAATAAGGAATTTATCACCAGATACTGATAACATAATTAATTGAACTTGAAGCTTTTATCTGGATATAGTCTAGTCCTTTTCTGATAACTTTGTTTCATCTTTGGGCAGTTACTTTGTATATACCTCAACACTGTACATTCAACTTAATTTTTTAGTCAATGAGTCAGAGTAAAACAATACCACCCATCTGTCAAACTGCTGCCTCTGAGTAATAGGGTACTGCACACAAGCAACAGCAAATTTTGCCAATTTTTTTTCTTACCAGTGGTTCAAAGGCAACAGTAAATCTGCCATTTAAGCCTCCTACATAGGTGACATTTCCAGTGCAAAAGGGGCAAACTTTTGATCTAGAGAAGTTAAAAAAAGAAGACTGGTTTGAGAAAATAGAAACATAATGGTAAAAAAACATCACTTTACTCTACAATCAAGGTAAGACAAAGATCATCTCTAAACAGCTTGAAAAAAAGATGTTCTTAAACAGACGCACAGAATCTATACTGTGTGTAGGTGGTTAAATTTAAGTTGCGCAGCAGATGTAACTGACTTTTCTCATTAAATTAAAAGTAGAATTTAACAACGGGGATATAGAAAGAAGGTTTTGACCTTGGTCAAATGAAATCATCATCGAAACCAAAATGTCCCATTTTAAAAATATTTTTCATTCATGCTCCACTGTCACAGAAAGGATTCAGACTGTTGCTTTCAATACAAACAATGCATCTTATCAGAAGGCTGTCTTTCTCCAAAATGCCCCTTGGTGCACAGAATGATCTGACAGTAGGTGACTGTTCAAAGGCTCTACGGCTATGGCTTTAAAGGATAATTCCTCTGAGTCCCAGCAGCTTGAGGTTGTACAATAAACAAAAAAGCATCCATAACACCCTGTGGGGAAAATCTAGTTTAGTTTGTCCATGGCAAAGGCAAAAGCTAGATTTGAAGAAAAGACGGCAAAAACTTCAAAAAGCCTTCGATCGTCCAAGAGCTGATTTTTGTGTTGTTTTGGAGGTGCCCACCCACATGACCTTGGCTTTAATGTTGATCAGTCAATATAAGACAACACAGTGAAGATTAGGGCAACATGAAGAAGTCAAAGGATCTCCTCAATATTTGACAGAACAGAAAAAAGTACATGTCTTTGTCTGGTATGGCTACGCATGAGTGAGTCGGTTAAAGGCCTTGAAATGAATATCCAAAATGCCCGGTGTCTGATCAAACTAAACTTTTCAAAACTGTGCAGGGAATTTGGAGGTTGTGATCTTTGATTTTGAAGTGTCTAAAACACACATCTTTGCAGGATCCTGATATATCTCCATATGTAAAATGTCTGCAGTGCAAACATAATATTGATATTAAACTAGATCAAAATGTGTCTTGAAAAATATATAACAAACTTCAATGTAGTTTGTATTTCAGGGCAAACTCTATCTATGACCTTGTCATTTTATATATAATTCAATAAATATTGAATGAAGGACTTTCTTCTGTATGGTTGTGAGCAGATCCTCAATCTCTTCCCTGTATCCCCATATGCCATATTCCATGTATATTTGAAAAATGGGCAGAAAGAAATGTCACTGCTTGAAACTTTTTTTTACGAAGGGGAAGTTTATGCATAATAATAATGTGTGTCCTCAGTTGCACTGTGTTGTTTAGAATATGTTTTGTAGGCTGGTGCCCTCCCCACAAATGACATATAATCTAATGATTGGTATATGTAGTATTAACATAGCAGGCGTCTGAAATGAACCACTTCTGCCATCTGCTGTATAAGTCGAGAACAGGCAACAAGCCAAATGGAAAAATGGCATACTGAAAGGAATACAGTATTTGCAAATGTTAGCCAAGGTAAATGCTTTTTACATCCAGAAACGTAGCTTACAGTAAGCTACAGCCTTTGCACTGATAGTTTTTGTTGATTTCCACTAAACACCAATAAAATCAACTTGTGTGTTTGCTTTCTTCCCAGCAGGGGGCAGTAAATAAACGCATTGTCACATGTGGCCAGCTCGAGTGGTTACATGAAGTAGTATTTCCCGGAAGTGTTTTTGTTGTGAAAGCATTGCACAGCAGATGTGTGCAGCGGACACAGCATAACTTTATAGGGAATACAAACAGTAGAAAATGTCAGGGACAAGTCGTTTAGAAAACGCCAACCCTGTAATCTTTCAGCGGTCTGGAGAGCGGCTTCTGACGGCGTCTGAAGAGGACGAAGATGTACACGACCCCATAGACGACAGAGAAATATTTGATATCCTTTATCTCTGATCACTTGTAACTGCGTATTCACATATTCTCTGGACATATAGCCCTCATCAGTGTTGATATTATATTCAATTCACACTATTCAGTTCTGTTTGCTTTATGTACTAAACAATTTTATCGAGTTATTTTTTTTAACAAAAGTTACATTTGATCAGATTCATCAATGATCCTGAACACCCTCTGTCTCTGGAGGAGCTCAATGTCGTGGAGCAGGTTCGAGTGAAAGTGAGTAGGCTACTTCTGTGTATTAAGTATTACTTTAAAAATCAGTTTTATTTCTTTACAATATAGTCCCAAACTGTGTTGTAAACGGGGATTGACATGAACTTTTGTGCTGTGGCTAGTCCTTTTAAAACGTTTCTAGCCAATTGTGGTCTTCTCTCTCGCTCTCTCAGGTTGATGATGAAGCTAGTACAGTGGGTATTGAGTTTACTCCCACAATCCCTCACTGTAGTATGGCAACACTCATTGGACTGTCCATCAAGGTCAAGCTGCTGCGCTCACTACCAGACAGGTTTAAAGTGAGTGTGCTATAGTGCTTAAAATAAAAGTAAATAACCCCACAGTCTACAGTGTAAATTTCTGCCTTTTCTAGATTGATGTCCACATTACACC
This sequence comes from Hypseleotris bucephala, assembly GCA_036025885.1. Classification (NCBI taxonomy): domain Eukaryota; kingdom Metazoa; phylum Chordata; class Actinopteri; order Gobiiformes; family Eleotridae; genus Hypseleotris; species Hypseleotris bucephala. The sequence goes on along the minus strand of JAVQKG010400459.1, from coordinate 17,579 downwards.
TGGAACCCATGCCTCAGAGGATGCAGGTAATAATGTGTAAAATACAAAACTTTTTTGTTATTCTTTTACTGAAGATTCTCACAACTTGTGTTTATATGTGCTAATGTTTGCATGCAGTGAACAAACAACTTGCAGACAAAGAAAGAGTGGCAGCAGCATTGGAGAACTCATCACTATTGGAAGTGGTCAACCAGTGCCTATCCACCAGAAACATTTGAGCAGTTCGCACCAAAGGGGCACATCGTAGTATTGCAGGACAACTTTTGCCCTTTGAGAGTTGAAGGCGGCACCCATCATCAGTCAAATATGGATTTAATATGAGCACAAGCTGCACTTCATTGTCCTTTCGAAGTGCTGTTAAGATGGGTGTTCACAGAGAGAAGGAAATGCCAGCCTTACAGAGTTTCATTTATGTGTGAAAATACTTATTTCACTTTTTTTTAATTAAGCGCACAGTTATGTAACTATAGATAAAACTGCTCACATTATGGATTTGTTCAGCAACTCTGCTATCTGGTAGTGAATTTCCATAAACAATGCATTAATCTAGCAGAGTGTGCCCTTGTTATGTGGAGACTTTATGAAATAACAAAGCCAAGACCCCATTATTTAGGCAATTAACTATAAAATAAAAGTGTTAGAAAACTTGGAAATAATTTACTGTTAATGTAAAATGACTATTTAAATAAGTATGTTTCTAACTAAAGATGAAATATTTTGAGATATTTTGTGTTACTGTTATTATGAGTGGTTGCTGTTTATGCCTCTTTCCACATCTGGAAACTTTGCATCACTAATACCGGGATAAGACTGTTCAGCTGCTTTAAGCCCAGGCAACACCGGATTGAGAGTTACATCAACAACATAGGGATGCACTTTGATCAACAAAGACACAACAAAATTGTAGTGTCAAATTACCTTAATACTATGGCCCCTTTTTAGTGTAGCACGTCGTTTTAACAGCTGGGATCCAAGTAGGCTAATGGTTGTCAGAAGGATTAATTAATAGGCTACTTTTATTTTTAAGTAACTATTTAAAAAAAAAAAGCTAACTATTCATTATAGGCTACTATTTGCATGAACATTTTTGCTGGTTTCCAGTTAAACAGAGTGATTATTGGCACGAGACAGTCTTGGCACACCCCCGTGGACGTGACGCTCAGCCCGGGGTGAGTCCTGCTTAGACCCGCCCCCTGCCACTGCTCTGCACTCTGCGGACTGACTTAACGATTGGCTGCGCAGAGGTCTTCCACGCCAACCACTGTATCCTTCTGGCGATCGATTCAAGATTATAAGCCACAATCGGAGTTTTTTTTTTTGCTCAAACGAGGTAAGATTTTGACCACTTTAAAGCACTGAAGTTCCTGGTTTCTTGTTTTTTGTTTGCGCATACGGCCTACTTTGGGAGGACGCTGCAAGAATGGTTACATCCCAGAAGAAGTTGTCAATTGCATAAGACACAGTGGATGGCTGCAGCGGTAAGGGCCTGGCACTAAGGAAGCTGCTTGTCAAAAGAGATCTTTATTTGGTTGCAACGTGCTGCAGTGTAGCCTACAGAGCGTTGGCAAACGGCCAGGGGTTGTACTTTCTTCAAGCCACAAATGATGGTCGATGTGAGTTTGTATTTAAAACACTTAATAATATCATTTGAAAAAGTGTTTAGACTTTTTACAGGACTCTAGCAGAATAAAAAGATTAAACGCTAGTGAAATATAGGCTACAAGCAGTGTTCTCAATTAGGGTTTGAGTTTTTACTTCAAAGTGTGGGACCCCTTGCGAGGACACGTATAAACATTTCTGAGAACATGGTCCTCCTCTCAGTCAGCACATCTGGACAACATGCACCAAATAGTCTGCACAGGAATTGAAACGCTTATCTTTTCACAACCTGTTTGACAGAAAGCCTTTGAAGGCAGACAACATAGAGAATTTACAGAAACTATTAAGGATTGAGGTCACTCTGTAAACATGTCGCCTGGTTTATGTTTTTGAGATATGATTGATTCCTATTTGCTTGAGAGAAGTTCAGAATAAATCAATGATTTAATTTGATATGGCTGTTGATAATGTGTATTGATATGTTTAAAATGTTGGTCTTGCAATGCACCAAAAATAACTTCCAACACTTGCTACATACTAAACAGATAGTGGTGACATAATTGCATTGCACTGGTGTTGTATGGACCATATTGGCTCTTGTCAGCAGTGTCCACAAAGTGTTTAGTCATTCTCGTTGATTTCCTTGTAGCAGCCTCACTGTTGTATTGTCAGATCTTTAAACTTCATGTTGTTTTTGGTCACAAGACAGATAAGAAATGTGTGACAGTGATGCCTCAGGATACATTCTTATTATTGTCACTAAACTAGTTTTAGTGTATTGCAGTTTTGAGTTCTTGACATTCTTTAGTGCCTCAGTGGAGCACTTTAGAACAAACCAAGCAGGCCTAATAGTTAAGAAGAAAGAGACACATTGACTCGCATTCTGCTCTATTTATTTAAATTAGGCCTGATAGCTTTTTAAAGGGTGTCTGATGACTTCCTGTTCTGCGTTCAGATAACAGGAAGGCTCATGTGAGTTGTCAAAGTGTGTCCTTTTGTCAAGTATCTGAGTTGCTACAAAAGAGTGGAGTTTTGTGATGTCCTGGCTCATCACTGCTTTTGGTAGAAAACCTCTGATTCTGGCAACTCTGCTACATTCTCAGTTTTAAATCCATAGGGGGAGGTAAAAGGGGTTGACTGCTTTTCTCTTGGCCTCCCCGCATGAACTTGCCCGAGAGGAAATGGTGGATAATATATTAATAGAAAGATACATTTTAGACAGACTTGCACTTTATGAGAGCCAGCTGAATAACAGACAGAAATATGCAGGATCTTTTCATAAACAAATAGCTATATGTATATTTTAGATAGCAAGCCCTTGTGCTATGCTATAACATGATGTTTTGTGAGTCATAAATGCTGCTGATGGTGTGATCTTAAGAGAATGACTAGCCTAAAGGCAGGTCACTGTACATGTGATTATGCCATATAGGTTTCTGTGCATTTAAATAGTTTTTTATAGCTTTTTATGTTTATTTGACCAAAAAAGAAAAAGTAGAAGCCAGAAGCCAGTCATTCATTAATATGTCAAAAACTTATTAAATTAACTAATTGATTTTATTTGTGTATGAAATGAGCAATGAGCAACTGAGCAATGCTTGAACTGCTGTCTCTGTCGTCATATTTGTAAATGAATGGGCCTCTTTGTTTCTGATAGTTATCTAATTAGAGCCTATGAGGTTAATGTTCAAAAATGTTGTTAACTATTACTTTTTGATACAAAATAAGAGAGATGTTTAGTCACACATCAGCTAGAAAAACTTCACACCAAGAGTTAAGTGGTTTGGGAAGTTGGCACGTTGGTGTTGCGCCAATGACGATGTGACCTCTGTCATATTATCTTATTAATGTTCAATATTCAATAGAACACTAGGCATGTTCTCCTAAGTTTTAGTGGCCAGAAAATGGAATTAGACATTCTATTATAACTGTACTGGTGTATGCTCTATGCTTTGAGCCACAAAGCTGCACTAAATGATCATACTATGACATTTGTGATCTTTCTAACACTTACTAGCCTAACAAAACAACCACTGAAAACAACATGTCAGCTGTACAAGTGGCCATCTATTATCCATTCAAAACCAGCATCATACTCTGACAGTAAAGTTTATTGTCTGTAGTGCTCCACCACAACTAACCTTCTCACTGGTGAATTCTAACATTGTTAAATAGATGTCTGTGGTTGGCCACAACAATGGAAAAGAAGTTGTCAATTAAGGAAATGATTCACATTTCTGAGAACATAAACCTACAGGGAAGTAGAGAAACTGACATATTTGTTTTGTTTTTAGTTATTTATCAACTTGGTACATATCCATTGAGTATGTAGGCTGTATGCTGGCTGTATCAATGCACTGCGTTTTCATTTCTTTCTAATGCCCAACACTCAAAAGTATTTTTCCTGGCTGTTATTATGGGAACACTGTCCTATTTTCTGGCTAACTGGAGAACCAGCGCAGACAAATTTTCCCCTCACTAGAGACGGGTCATGGTAAAGAGAAACAGCTGGAGAAGACAGGGCTGGCTGCTGACTGTGTTGAGAGGCAGGAAGTGTGACATGGCTAGTACAGGAAGTGGCTGCTATGGAGCTATGCTAACACTTTATGTTGAAGCAGGGGATCTGTGCTGCAGCAGGGGCCTGGAAACAATTCACTTTCAGTTTGAATACAAGCAATGCTTTCTACACTGGCAAACAGGAAGACTTTAAGATGCATGTGAAGCGTGGCAGACATTTCACATATGCTCACTGGCCATTTTATTAGGCTGACCAATTCAACAGCTAGTTAACCGAAATAGCTAATTAAGCAGTCACAAAGCAGAAAATTTGTGCTTTTAGCTACACAGACCAATGATCAGAGCGAGTAAAAGGGTTATCTTGGAATATGACATGGTTTTTGGTGAAAGAGAGGCTTCTCTGAGTAATTATGAAAGTGATGACCTATTAAGAATTCTTTGAAGCTGATATACAGATTTACTTTATTTGGTAATAAGTCACTGATGAAAAGTTTTAAAAAATATTTCCTGATCCTGCTCTACAATATAAAGTCATGGGTAGAATGTAGAGGCCATGGGAGGGACAAAAGTAAAACTAGACTAATTGGTCAAAGTGGTAACCCACAATGTCTGATTTGATGTTGCTGTAGAGGCCTGAGGAGGGAGTACCATAATAATTATGACTTATTGAATTATAATTACTTTACATCATAGAGCAGGGTCAGAAGAAGCATTTTTAAAATTTTCCAACATATTTTTTATTTTAGTAAACACACAGACTACACCTTTTAATTCAAAAACAAAGTATGCAAGCACCCTCCATACTAGTTCCTTTCATTCTTGGATGATTTGATTTGTTACCTCCACCCAGGAGGTAATGTGATCAGGTCCATTGGTGTGTGTGTGTGCATGCATGCGTGTCTGTGAGAAAGTTTTCACAAAAACTACTGCACAGATTTGGATGAAACTTTCAGGGAAGGTCAGTATTGACACAACGAAGAAGTGATTAAATTCTGCAATGAATATTACTTAAGTAATAAATTAATTAAGCTTAAACTTGTGAATGCAATAATAAAAGTTTTTGCCAGATCTTTTTCAAACTTTCTGGACAGACCCTGAAATAGTGTATGTAGACTTTGGTACTTAATTAATTAATGAAAGAATGCCTCAATAGCACCACCATGTTTATTACCCCTATGGGATTCTGGATACACTTACTTTGTCAGAGAGCAATAAAACCAGATACTGTGATTCTGCTCATTGTGCCAAAAACCAGACAAATCATGTCAAGTCAATTAGACCCTTCCCATATTTGTCCAGGTTTTGTGGCTGGGCTTTTAATTGCTTGTTAACAATTTAAAACCTTTAGTAATCACACAATCTATGATTAAGGAGGTCGTTGGTGCCATAGCATTTGACGGAGATGCATGGGGCGTTTCGCTGATATACACTTTGCTGTCATGTACGACAGCGCGGGCATAGTTGTTAATAGTATCATGATGAATTAATGTCTTTTTAATTGCACTAACTGCATCAAACAAATCCCTTACCACATGGTCATATGGCAATAAAGTATTGAATCTTGATTTGAAGTAATACTTTGATGTAGTTCCAATGAGTACACTGACACACACTATAGGAATAAATAAAGACATTGTTGTGACAGTGGTCAGTGTTTTCCCTGCAACCGGAGGGTCACTGGTTTACACAAGCTTTTTATTTAAATTAAACTTTTCATTTGTTAGAGTGAAGGCAGGCTGTCCTGTTGTCAGTCCATTGCACAAAAATCATGGTAGAACCCTTTATTTTAGAAGCGTATATAGGGGAAAATATCTACCCTGGGCGAAGGTCTGCACTCTATGAGTGCTTTCTAGTTTATTTAAGTGTGTTATTTAAGAAAATGATATCCTCTTTAATTTTGTTCCTTGGATATCCCCTGACCCTACACAGTAGCAAATCTCATTTCACAAATTCCTACTTCCTTCTAGCCAAAGGTTTAACCTAGAAAGCACTGTGGCAGAAATCAGTTTCACCTTTCTGCAGATCTAATGTTTTAAGCCTAAGGCCGTTTGGGTGCCTCTGTCCCCACCCCCGTCTTCTGTTGAGGAACTGAAAAAAGGAAGCGTGTGCTGCATTTAAAGTTTATATGTGAGCTGAACAGGGACTTTTGTATACGTAATATTCAATAGGAGGCTTGCGGAAACTGAATTGGAGAAGTCTTTTTTTATACACTGCAGATGCTGATGGTCTTCTGCTTTTTGTGTTCCCAGCTGTATGTGGCTGCTCTTCACATTTTGTGTTTTTATGAGGACTGAACTGAGGTGCTTCTTCTACTGCCTTCTGAACATACTGCTGATTCTTCTATGGGCGCAAATTGAGTGAGTAACATTTTTTTTCTCGAAGAACCACACCTCTAACTGTATGTTCACTGCTGTCACCAATGTCACACACCACCAATGTCGGTAAAAGCACTATGAAGTTAACGCATCCTTTCTGACAAGTTAAATAAGAAAAAAAATTGCCTAAAAGAATAAAAGTGATAATTTTGTGACAGTAGACTACAGACACATTTAGTCTAATAAAAAATGACATTCTGGATTAATTTGTTTTACCTAATACTTAGTAACTAACTAATACTTAGTAACTAATACTTTACTTCGCAAATTATTGAATTACCTCCTTTATTTTTGTGAACATTTTGTGCTTCAAGTTTGATGAAATGACAGGAAGCACTGAAATAGAAATTACCTTTCTCTTCCGGTGTATAGTTTTCTATCATCAGGCACTTTCTATCATTGTTTATTTGAAGAGTAATAGATAAAATTAACCTGCTGACTGACAGTCTAAATAAACAATACCAGTCAGGCCACATGTGTAGAGGAATATGTGAGTGTAAGAGAAAAGACCACAGGATGTTAGCTCTGCCATTCAGCACAGTTCAGCACAGCCGGCTAATTTATCATTACCATGCTTTGTGTTCACGAGGTGAAAGAGGCCTTTAACTATCTCACCATTTTACTGCTAATGCTGATGTCACACAATTTATCTGTTACTAGCACAAAAAATATTTCACTCTGGCTTGTGGCCCCTTGTTGCTCGATTTTGATACTAATCATCATTCTTGTAAGTATCATTTTATCAGTGTGTTACTATGAAGACCTCACTCTAATGAGTCTGTGTAGCACAGAAGGTTCAATGGAAGGATGAAAGCTGTTTTATGACCTATTTTTGCACATATAGTGGAGGTCTTCTCTGTTTCTTTAAGCAACCCACTCTTCTGGATCATCGTCATCAGATTGTTTCATACATTAAATTGTTTAAGTCTTCAGCATTCTACAACAACTTGCTTCAACATCTTACACACGTTTTTGCACAGTTTAAAACGCAGTACAGTTGGGCCTAAATATACAGAACACATGTATTGAACATGAGAAAGCGGAGAATTCTGCTTCTATTTCTGAAGCTAGAGGACTTTATCATATATGCCATACAGGCAAGCATATAAAATACAAATATAACATTATCTTAATAATGTTTTAGGTCCAGTGTATGTAACATGAAAAAGTCACACAGAAACTGAAGTGTGCAAAAAGGAAGGATGTTGAAGTGTGAAAATAACCACAGTGAGCGTGATGCAAAGCAGAGCAGAAAAAACTGTGAGAATGGAGGCCCCGGCTCAAATGACTCTTAGATACAGAGGTCAAAAAGATGCATGGCTGATGTGGAGTATCATCCTCTCAGCCGGATGACTGCGGCTCTGGAGCTGCGTGGTGACTTCCTGTTTGTCAGCAGTGCACAGGAAGTCACAGGCCCCTAGAGGTTGCTTATGAATGTTTTAAATGAAGCACATGCTCAGATGGAAGAAAGTTGATTTTGATGTTCATGTGATAGAATTTATATTTGAAATACAAAAAAACAGGTCTGCTCACAAAATATTTTTTTTATTTGCCTAGAGCTCCTTGCATGCTTCCTCAGATGGAGAAACACAAAAGAAGAAAAAGAAGAATTGTACTTTTTGCCACAAAAGATATATAGTAATATTTCAAATCTAAACACATGCCCGCGTAATAATACAATAGCTATTATATGTCTGTGAGTAGAATTTTATGTTGGGTTCTTCCTAATATGTGTGTGTTTAAATCGTTATCTACTTTGACATCACAAACCTTTTGACCATATCAAAGATATTTAGAGCATAATTATGCCACACATTTTAATTGTCTTTTGGTCAGTGTTTATCGTGTTTTATTATCTCCGCCAAGAGTTAATGTGATCAGGTCCATTGGCATTTGTGTGTTTATGCAAAATCTACTTCTAATTACGGCACAGATTTGGATGAAATCTTCAGGGAAGATCAGGAATGACACAAGGAAGAAGTGATTAGATCTTGGGAGTGATTGAGATTACGGCCTGTATGGAGGATTATTTCTCTATATCTCCTTCACACTTATCTTTTGCTTAGTTCACAACAAATACTGTATGTGCACAGCAAAGCACTAGGAGAGTGCAGACCTCCTTCAAGGTAATACACCTTAATACATATTGTTAACGCAATTAAAATGACCAATTACTTACAACCCTTTCCTGAACTTCCTGAAATAGATGTTGTACTTTACTAATAATTTACATTTACAAAACAACACATTAGTATTTGATTGAATCTCTGTTCAACCATTTTGAAAAAAAATGACCCTTTTATCTTAGTAAATTCCACAATAATATATACGCATGCATAGGGGAAATTAGCTGTCCTGGCGGAGGTCAGTATTATAAAAAAAACTAGATAGCACTCGGAGAGTGCAATCTAGTTTTTTCATTGTAATACTGATTTCTTTTTTGTATCATAAGAAGTAACATATTGCCCAACACTACAATAATCTAAGATTAATTAATGTGGTCATCAGGGTGCGACATCCTTCCATCCAAATCAAGTGAAGTGGAGAGAGCAAGATGCCGGCCCCACCTCCTCCACCTCCTCCAGGGCCTCCTCCCCCTCCCACACTCGCTTTGGTAAGTCATACTGTTTACATATCAGCTCCCTTATTTACTTAATGACCACAAGAAAAACAAAGTCTCTGTGTTTATAACAACTGCAATGCAAGTACTTGACATTTATTGACTGCCTATAATCACTAGAAATGGTTTGGATCGTTTTGTTAGTTTTGACATACATTTTTCATGTCCGGATAATCCTTGCCTCAAAATGTAAGCACTAGAACAGAAATCTTTGATAGCTTAAGCACAGATGGAATTGGGAATAGATTTGTTCACTCAGTAGAGACACCTAGTGGTTTTGAGATGACCCTTATTTAATGTTACAGACATCTTGTTTATTTTATTGCTTGTATATCTACATCTACATAAGAAGAATTAGTGTAATGACACTGCTTTTTTCTATCTGTTTTTAAGGCCAACACAGAGAAGCCAAACCTAAACCGCTCTGAACAACATGGAAGAAATGCGCTGTTATCAGATATTTGTAAAGGTTCTAGATTAAAAAAAGCTGTTACCAATGACCGCAGTGGCCCTGTATTCGACAGTAAGTAAATATTCATTGTTTTTTTACTTAATTTTCCGTTCTCTTAGATTCTTAGCACTTGATAAATAAACATGGTGTTTGTGACAGTGCTGGTGTAATACAAGTGTAACTTTATGTCTCTCCTAGAACCCAAAGGAGGAGGAGGAGGTGGTGGAGGAGGTGGTGGAGGAATTGGCGGAGGTGGAGGGGGGGGGTTTGGTGGAGCAGCTCCAGGAGGTTTAGGAGGCCTCTTTGCCGGTGGGATGCCTAAACTAAGGTCTGCAGGAAACAGAGACACCACTGGTAAATGCATTTTATTTGGTAACCACCCACTGCATGTCTATTTAACAGTCTAAGTGCCATGTAATTATGAAAACTTAAATGGTAGTACAGTGCGCTATGTTTATAAAGGTTGTGAACATGTTTGACTTCATCTTTTCTCTAGATTCAGCGCCCAGTCGAGCACCAATGCTTCCCCCGGGTGGACGCTCTGCAGGCCCTCCTTCCTTTGGGGGTGGAGGTGGGTCTAGTGGTCCCCCTAAACTCCCAGGCGCTCCCTCTGGTCCTCGTAACAATGCCCCTGAGCTTCCAAAGGGCCGGCAGAACTTCAGACAGGACTGTCCTGGTGGGGTCCCTCCCCCTGTCCCAAACACGCCTCGACCCAATCAGAGCCCTTCTTCTCGACCGGGACCACAGCCTCCATCACTTCCTGCAGGACCCAGACCTACTCCCTCTTCTGGACCTACACCTCCAAGTGTCCCACCAGGCAGGCATGGACCTCTTCCACCTCCTCCACCAATGGGATCAAGGTCAAGTTTCTCAGCCCCGCCTCCTCCTGTGCCAAATGGGACCCGTCCACCATTACCCCCGGCTCCAGGTGGGAGGCCTCCTCTTCCTGAAGACAGACCCCCTCCTCCACCAGGCCCGATGGGTGGAAATCGACCAGCTATGCCTCGGGATGTGCCCCCTCCTCCCCCCTCACTCATCTCCAAACCTTCCCCAGCTTCTCCTTCCCCTCGACCCTCTCCCGCTGGAGTAGCACCGCCATTACCACCGGGCCGACCTGGCCCCCCTCCACTCCCTCCCACTCTACCTGTGGGAGACGACCACAACACACCCCGACTGCCCCAGAGGAACACTTCTCTAACCAGGTAAAGCTAAAATTGTGTTGTGTACAGAAAAGCATGCCTTCATAACATAAGAAACAAAAATGCAATTTTTGTTGTCTGCAGCCATTTTTCAACTCCTCCTCACCGGTCAGGACCCCTCCCTCCTCCACCCAATGAGAGACCGCCATCTCTTGGAGGACGAAACCAGTCTTCAGTTCGTTCAGGTCAGTTGCATACTCCTGATTACCATAGTACACTTTTGGGTGCTGTGGTGCTCACACCACGACCAAATAAATTAATGTCTCTCTTATGTTTCTTGTTCATTGATACACATGTACATTACAATAATACAGATTAACACTATCAGCTTGAGGTTAGCTCTTGATTGGCCGAGCTTTAGCTCAGTCGGTAGAACATGCGGTCTAGATATTACAATGTTTGACCCAGTGTTGTGGGTTCAAATCCAGACTCAGTTTTCTGAAAGTCACTCCACACTGTTCTCCCTGATTTTCAGTGGCAACACTGCCATGTCTTAAATCCATAGATAAAGACCAAAAAAGTTTGTACAAGAATTGCATGCTCACTTTATTTAGAAGTATAACCATCTTTTATCAGGTAACAAACTTTACATATCTTTGTTACAGGGCCTCTTCCTCCGCCTCCCCCGACTAGCCGGGGCAGTATACGGTCATCAGCAGCTCCTCCACCAGTGGGACGTCCCGGCCCAGAACCCCCTCGTAGTGGCCCTGGAGGTAGACCACCTCTTCCTCCAGACAGGCCTGGGACAGGAGGGGCTCCACTTCCTCCACCACCACCTATGGGCAACGGGTTCACAGATGAGTGGGAGTGTCGATTCACTTTCCATCCAGTCTCAGACCTTCCTCCTCCTGAGCCCTATGTACCCTGTCAGAAGACATATCCAAGCAAAGTCTCCAAGAATGAAACCAGGGGTCAGTCACATAACATACTTTCACATATTGCAAATATTAAAAACTAAAACAACAAAAAAAATAAACAAAATGCATTTTCCTGTTTTAATCTTTCATCAGGGTCTGGTAAAAAGGAGAGGGGAGCTCCGCCTCTTCCTCCCATACCGAGGTGAAGGAAAGCAGATGACTTCTCCTTATTCCTTTCTTCTCTCTTAGTTTTGCTTATTGTTCTCTGGCCCATATCTTTGGTCAATCTAAGGAGACAAAGGACTGTTGACCAAGTAAAGATTGACTTTACTCAATGTGCCTCTGCAGCAGCGAATAGTAGCACACAAAAAAACCAAAGCCACTCTGTTTCCTGGTAAACTGTCTTCATTCAAAAAACATTTTTCTAAGCATGCTTGGTTTCTAAAGCTGTCTATGCAGTAATTCTATTTTTTTACCCTCTGGAAAACACTCTGCCACATAGTGTTGAAATGCTCAGATTAGTTCCCCAATTCCCCCATTCTACAATCCACCAATGTCTTTCCACTTGCAAGAATGCTGCATACAGCAACCTAAAATATTCACACTGTTAAACAACACTTTTTTCAAAACTTATTGCTGGGATGTAAAGTGAAATAAATAATCTCACTTCTAATACAGACAACCAAAAATATTATTATATTTGCAAAGATGTAGGCCTACTATGTGTCTATCTTTTTTTTCTTTTCTTTTTTTCAAAGAATGTACTTTCAGACTTCATAGAGTCAAAGGAATGAAACCGGTCTTACCTTTTGTGCCTTAACTTTGCGTGTATTTTTACACATTTGTTTAGTTAGTGTGCATGTGTTATGCTGAATAACACCAGCAAGGAAATGCAATAAAATAATGTGTACAGAACAGAAGCAACAGACAAAAGGTTCAACATACAAATACAAAAAATGGTGCACAGTCTGCCAAAGCCACATGTGCCTTTAAAAGAGTCATGTACAAATCTGTCAAAATGTACAGTTTTCTTTTTAAACAAATGAATGGTACTTTCTGACTGATTGAGACAGAGAGAAAATGTTTAAATGGATTTTGGATTGAGCATTTGTTTACAATTTTTAAGTGCTGCCTTAAGTTACTATGAAGGACCTGTGGATGTACTCAATGATTGTTCATATGAAGGACTTATTATTTTAAGTTATGTTTCAGAACATGCAGTATTATATTTTAGCTTTACCCGGCACTGCTTTAAATGACCGTTTGTGTACTTGATGCATTGTTATCAATCATTTGTTTGTTAATGAATCCTCTGCAAGACAATCGTGATCAGAAAGTGAAACATTAAATAAATACAGAATTTAATATCATATGACTATTTTGCAGCATATATTCCTGCAGCTATAAGTGTAGAATAAATCTTTTTTATTTAAACCTCTCAAAGTCACTGGCCACTATTAGAAATACCTTGTACCTATCAAAGTGGCCCTGTGTGGTCTGCTGCTCCTTCTTCTGCTGACATTTGGCAATGTAAAGCTAAAGTTATTTGAGTAACTTTAGCTTTACATTACCTTAACCAGTGAGTGACCATTATATTTTTTATAGTCTCTAAATAATGTCAGCCTAATTTACTGAATGTGACCCAGTGGATTGTGAAGTGTTCTTTAGACCAGTTATTTTTTCAAACACAGGGTTTCAAATTTCATTTTGAGCTTCCACTAGATGGCGATATAGTATAGTCTAAAACAAGCCAAGTACAGAGTACAGCCAAGAGTTATTGGTTCATACAATATTTGCAGCAGCTTCATTACCTTGAAATTAAAATTAAAATATTTAACTAAATGTGTGACAAATCTGTGATATTTTAGAATGTGTTATTTGCTTATTATCTCAGAGCATGATTATATATTTGGATGTGGATTATGGATTTGTCACTTCTGAATAACAGGTAGTCTGAAAGAGACAGTCCTTATATGTTTTAGTTTTGCTCAGCAGTACTAGGATAGGCACTTGCAAAGTCACTTTTTTAGGACCAGCTTTTCCAAGGTGCTCATTGGCACAAAATTGGTGCACAAAAACAGCAGCTTAACTCTGAGCTAATCCGCATTTCTCTGAGCTTCTCTACTTGTTGTGTGAAGTAAGCTTATTCTACACAGTAAAGAAAGGCCCTACTTGGCTTCACATATAGAAGCCAAGTCCTATGCGTGAAATGTGGAACAGATTGTAAAATTTAACTTTCTTCGATGTAGATTACGGTCAAACTACTTTACTCAAGTCCCTTACTTTATATTCCAAAAGTAAGTAAAAGGTTTTACAAATCTGTCTTTTTAAATGACAATGTGAACTAAATTTAGGTACATTTTTTTTTTAAAAGGCAGGGGACAGACCAATCTAGTTGACTAATTTATTACAAAAAAATCTGTCTACAAAGCAATTCGTTTTGGGCACATAAGAGTTGCAATAATGAATCCAATGTGCATCTTTTTGAATTTTTTTTTATTATAAGGAGACAGAATTGCCATTATAATTATTAATAGTATTTTGCCAGTACCATTCTTTTCAGGTTGTCTGAAGCACTGGCCAATTCCTAAGCAGCACCTGGGGACTCTTCCCCACATCTTGAGCGTGGATCCTCATCTGGAGAATCATGCTTGAAGATTGGCCTATATATATTACAGACTGTAGGTTGATGGGAAAATGGAGCACAGAAAAAAACCCAATCCCCACACAGAAGGACCCTGCACTTCCATGTTGTGAAGTAACCACTCTTCCACTCTGTAAACAATAACGTCTTTCTCTGACAAACACAACTTAAACAACTCTTGTTTTCAGCCATTTTACTAGCTTTCCAGACATTTTAACATGGTTCAGTTGGAGGCGAGCTGACAAAAGGATGACAGAGGAGAAGTGACAGCTGTAAGGGAAAAGGCATTGGGCTTGATTTTCTAAAAGGAGATTGGTGGGAGAGGGGATGACGCTTGTGCTGTGTGATTGACAATGGAAAGAATATAGAGGTTTTATATAGAGGTGAGGCTATGAAGGTTGAATAAATGCCCGTAGTGATGTAATTAGAGCATGCAGCACTAATTAGTCAAATGATATATACAGAACATGCTCTCCATGCTCTCTTCATAATCCCAGGCACCTGAAAAAGAATTAAAAAATGCTTTAAATTAGTGCCTTACAACTGAGTGCATTATTCATTCATTTTGCTGTGACACTCTGGTGGTGGTAAGATACCTCCACAGCTGCCCTGGGGCGGTCTGATGAATTCAGCCATACCACTTGTGCAAAGGATGGGTGAAGTGCCTTGCCAAGAGACACAAGGGCAGAATGAATTGGTTCAACTGAGCCACTGCTGCACTGAAATAAAAGTCTTTTGTGCTGTATGGGTTTAGTACAATGGAGAATTCTCACATATACTTCACACTGCAGCAAAGCACTCATTGTTATTCCTTCCCCAGTGTCATTGTGTGCCTTTGTTCTTTACGCTCTGTACAGTACGGCTCTTCAAACATGGGTGCTGCATCTCGGCCCCCTTTTTGAGGTGAGCGCGCACCATCAAACAACCTTTCAACCTGAATGTCTTAACCCTTTTGTGGTTTGCCCAGTGGTAATAAATACTGCTTCAATTCACATGTATTATTACTAAACACTGTTTGCATTAAATTGACCTCATCTTTGGGTTTGGCTTCATGCTTGTTGCCTCGGGGTCTGTTGGGCAGTGGAGGAACACACAGAGCCAACTTCACATCACATCACATTAGGTAGCATCGCCAGCACCAGCAGCACTACTCTCAAAGGTTTGGGTAAGTCAAGGGCACAATGCTTTAATAACTCATCAATAAGTACAGCTTATTGATAGAACGCTGTGCTTAGCCTCGCTGCACCATGACTGCAATGTCGATATTTTAATATTTCAAGATAGTAATCATGGTTTATTGCTGACTGGGGTTATGAGTAAAATATGTTATTGTTTCTGTTAGGGCTTTCTTTTCTGTGTGCCAGTGTGAGTTGTTCAACACAAATCAACACTGCAATAGTTATTTCAACCAACTGTAATGTGCTTTTAAAATCACAAAGGACTCATTTCAGCCTGAACTATTAATTTTAGGAAACAACTATGTAATTTAAAAAATGTTCTTTGACCCATAAACACATCATTTGCTTAGATAAAATACACAAAAGGTCCACAAAATATTAAAAATTATATACTTCCATGCCAGGCCAACAGAAAGGATAAACTGCAATCAATTTACATTACAGCTAACAAAATGAATTTTAAAAATGCCACGTGTAACATTTTTATGCCATCGGGGCAGCTTAACAACCGAGTCACACAATGTATTCCTCTACTGAAAATAATGCATAGAAATGAACCAGCTAAGTAGAGTGGGGGATTGTTTTCCTTATTATTGATAAAAGCAAAAATGATATATATATATATGTTATAAGGCAGTGTAAAATTAAAGAAAGGTAAATAAGTAAAGCAAATTAAAGTTTGTTAAATTAAACAGTAAAATGGTTAAAGATAAAGTTTTTTTTTTTTTTTTTTAAAGAAGATGACCACCAAAAACAACAAATCAAGAATACTGTGTTTATTCAGCATGAAGATAGGGAATACAACAGTTCCTTTATGTGTATGTAAACATAGTAAGTACATTAACACTAACACAATCTAAAGAGTCTCATTAACAACACAGCCCTTATAATGAGACAATAGATCTTTGAGATGTGAGGCAGGGGCTGCTCTGATCTGTTGTAACACTCATACACATCGGCAGGGTAAAAGAGGACTAATTTCACATTAACATGTATCACTGGCTTGGAACTAAGTGGAAAAGCACATCTGAATAATTAAGTTGAAAAAGGGGCTAGGCATACACAAAATAACCTTGAGCTAATAAAAGAAAAGCACACAAAAACCAAAACAGATGGATGCGTGAGCAGTTTCTTATATCCCTTATGCTGTGTCAGACAGTTCATTCTGCTTTGTGCTGTGGAAAGGGGACAATGAGATCTTTGAACTTGTGACACGGAGGAGCACTTGACAAGACAGCGGTTTGTTCACTGACCTTTAGAAATTCTAAATTTTTACAGCTACTGAACCTGAAGTGAACGGGACACCATGCAGCATCAGTTGGCCCAATAAATCCGCCATATTTGTGCAAACATTAAAACAGCGTAGGTCACTGGGTTTGACTCTATAAACCAAAATATAAAAATGACAGTTATAAAGAGAATCAATTGCATACATTTTTATAAAAAAGTTTACTTTTACACATCCCATTTAAAGTTACATGAATGAGCTTATTGCAGAATTTCTTAAAGTATAACATTTTAGATTTTGTGCATTGTCTGCAAATGCATCCCATGTGGTTTGGTTGGGTCAAGGGCATAAAGATCTATCAAATAATCTATAAATATAGGTCAGTTTAGGTTATTGTTTGTCCTCACAACACCATCGGCAATGTCAGTGTTTTAATATTTAAAGATAATGCAGTTTATTGCTTGTATCTAATTGGCTTATGACTAAACTGTGTTATTGTTTTTGTTAGAGCTTTCGTTTTCTACCCAAGACCAGTTTAAGCTGTTCCACAACACAATACTGCTCAAATAATCGATTAAAAATCAACAACAGTTCTGTAAAAGAGTTTTGGACATTGTCTGCAAATGCACTGCAGCAAACACTGTGTTCTACAATGATGGTGAAGTGAATTAGGGTTCCCAAATGGTGGGTTGGGGCCACTATTTTATGTGTTGTTAGCTTATTAAAGCTGGGAAAAAAGCTTTTCAATATTCTGCTCCCACAACCTGGAACATTTTACAAAGCACTTTAAAGTTGAGGGAACTAATCCCCATATCTCAGTTTAATTACATGGACAATTGTGTTGCTGTCTTGCCAGGACTCCCTTGAAAAAGAGATTTGCAATCTCAATGGGACTTTCCTGGTTAAATAAA
>JAVQKG010400339.1:0-11032 GCA_036025885.1 Hypseleotris bucephala | reverse complement strand
TTATGTACAATATAGTTACATGTTATTACATTTTGTGCACAGTGTATTACATTGTTCTTAATGAGGCAGATACAATGTAAGGGATCATGTAAAATAAAAGGTTACATTTACATTATTATTAATTAATAATTGGCTACTAATACATTCAGTCCAATTAGCCACTTCGTCTGGTTTGAATTTCCACATATATTTAACTATAGGCCTGACTATATGCTGTAATTCCCCTGTAATTTCAAAGCTATAATAAATAATCAGTGGAGAAAAACAAATAATAGAGCCTTGAAAACCAATTGGATGCTGGTTCGAATCCCAACCTGAATTCAAATTGTTGTTGTGTCCCTGGGCAAGACACATCACCCACATTGCAATGAGTGCGGTGAATAAATAATTGAATAAAAATTGTAAGCGCTTTGAGAATGCGGCATTGTAAAGTGCAGTATAAATCGCAGAGACACAACAACATGCTTTGAGCGGGATTCGAACCAGCGACCCTTCGACTTCTGGGTGAATGCTTTGCCACCGGCGCCCCAAAATAGTCGATATGGGTTGGTCTACATATATTTCCCCAGGGTCTATTGTTGTGCATGTATCTGTTGTTATTTTATACTTGTTCAGCTCTGGAGAGTCTACAACAGAGGAAGTGAAACTAGAATCCACTCAGACACTGCTCACATCTGCCTCTGTCTCAGGATAATGATACACAAGATCAATCTCTCAAATGTTTAAACTTGAATTCGAGCCATTTAGAAGTAGATTTACATGTATTATAAAAGATCAGTGTCAGGTGTGGTTATTATGTGCATGTGTATGTATGTAATCAAAACTAACAAAACTAAGACTAAACACTAAGCACTAAGGAGAGTGCAGACCTCCCCCAACAGCAGCTGTCAAAAAAAAAAAAAAATCCTTGATCCGGACAATGATTCAGATCACTCCCAAAATTGAATAAATTGTCTGAAAATGTGTTCAAAATCTGCTCTGTTCAACATTCAAGGGTTCAACAGGAAAAAGGATTTTAGGAGTAAATCATATTTTATTGCCCTGTGGTTTTATTGTGATATAGATTTTGGCAATATGTTCCAATAAAGATAATTTTGCAGTGATTGTTGGTCCAGCTCTATGTGAGGTGTGGTCACTAGGGCAGGGGTCTGTAACTGTTCAAGAGCCAAAAATCATAAAGATCCTTGTGTAAAGAACCACAACCAAAACATGTAGCCTACCACTGGGAAATTGGACATGGGTATTTATAGTTCTGAAAATCGGGTATGAAATTTAGATTTTTGACCTTGTTTGGACCTTGATAAATCTTGTTAAGACTTAGACCTAGTTAAATTCTGTTTTGGACGTGTTACAGTCCGGGTTTAGACCCTGTTTAGACAAACCCTTAAGATTTAAACATCGTTTGGACATAAAGAAGGCCTGCATGTTTGATTTTTACATACTAAATACTCAAAGAGCCACAAGAGAGGTGCTAAAGAGGCGCATGTGGCTCTAAAACCATTGTGTTCATATGTCCGGTATAGAGTAATAGGTAGACAAGGCTTCCACTGCATAGACTTGAAACTCCACAGCAGCAGTCTCCTCCAGTGTTGGCTTTGACAGCACACTTCCAACACTTTGATCCAAAAATACTCGCAGCTCCAGAAATAGCCAAATAAAAGACGTAAAATGACAGAGTTTGCGTCCAGGCCGGTCCAGAATAATGCAGACGGCGCGTGTCTGTGTGTCCATCTGCTCAGGGCTGATTTGGGCCTTAGTTGTCAGCTCACATTAGCCTCTTGTGCTAACTCTGGCTGTGACCGAGAGCTCTTTCTGACCCCTACACCAGCCTGACCACACCATTCACTTTATTATTGGGATTGGACAAAATTATGATATATTGATGCATCGTGATCAGGGCTTAAAGGTGTAGTCTGTAACTTTCCTAAAATAAAAAAAAAGTTTAGAAATTTTAGCAATGCTTTGTCTAACCCTGTTCTATGATGTAATGTATCTGTCATATTTATTATTTTTTACTTTAGTCCTTCCCCTGGCCTCTACAACATCAATTTACAGGTGGTGGGGTACTACTTTGACCAATCATTTTTGTTTTTTCCTTTTAGCCTCTTCCTTGGCCTAAACTGAAAGCAGACTCCCTACTTTATGTCATAGAACTGGGACAGATAGTCAGTTTTAAGCATTTTTCAATTTTAATTTAGATTTTTTTCATATTTTAGGAAAGTTACAAATGTGGCTAGTTCTTTTTAAAAGTTACTGGCCAATCAGTATAATTTCACTAACACATTTGTTTTATTGCATTTCCTAGATGTTATTTTCATAATTCTTTACTAGCTAATTAAGGGTGTACATGGAATGAGGAGAATTTTGTCAACTTATACAATAATATACACCTAAACTATACTGTAGAATAGACTAGAGATGCAGCGATCCAGCTTTTTCAGTCACGATCCCGATATTTGGGCTTTGTGGATCGACCGATACCCGATATCCACTGATACTAATGCCAAAAATAAAGGCACGGTATTATCAAAAAAATTTAACCAAAATATGATAGAACTAAGACCAGATGATCCTAAAAAATGTGTCATTTTTGAGTTACAGTGTAATTTAATGTCATTTGCCACTTTATTTATCTCCTCATAATTTGGAAAAAGAAAAAGAAATGATTTCGGTTCCAGTATCGGCTACATTTACCGATCCAGCTGAAAGGCCTGGATATATCTGCATCAATGCATCCCTAGAACAGACCATGTAAATATGAGGGCAAAAAACTAGATTTGCCACAAAAGACATGCAGCCCCTGACCAGTCCACTATTGAAGGACTCAGAAGGCTTGCTATAACAATAATCAACATATACAATAATATACACCTAAACTGTACTGTAGAATAGACCAGTGGTTCTCAAACTTTTTTTCAGGGGACCCAAATTTCGTTGCTGTTGTTGTTCGCGACCCAACTTTCAAGATTGGTTTGGTGCTATTAGGTCATTTTTTGTAATGAATTGGGTGTTTTTTGGTGTTCTAATCATTTTTAATTGTTTTGCTTCATATTTAATGGTATGTTTTAGATGTTTCATTTTGATGATGCTTATGAACACACAAAAAAAATCTTGACCTGAACAATTTTTGGTGACCTAAACAAAAATCTCAGGCGACCCACTTTTGGGTCCTGACCCCATGTTTGAGAATCACTGGAATAGACCATGTAAATACGAGGGCAAAAAACTATAGATTTGCCACAAAAAAGTAAGCCCTTTCCTGACTAAGACTAAGGGTGAAGCTTCATGTGGGTTTCTTCCTGGCCCAGTTCAGTGACAGCTCGGAGATAAACTTGTATCGACCACGGGAGGTTGTAATCGTAACACGTGGCGTTGGCATTTATCAGCCTGAAACGCAGCGGTCAGTGGAGCAGCATTAATCTGGACAGCACTGACCCTGGCCGCGACAGGACATCACTGATTACAACAAGAAATATGAGCCCAGGACGAGCAGCCATCTTGACTGTGTCTCTGTGCTGACACTTTAACAGCTCTATCCCCACTGGAGCATCTATGGACAGGACAACACTGCAGCAGCTATATGTCCCTTGGCCTGGGTAACTTTACATTTGTTCAATACCTGCACTAGTGATGGGACAACATACAATAATATTAGTTATCGTAATAAATAATTAATTTATCACGGCCATTTTTTGTGATAAGCGCTCATCGTAATGATCATCATTTATTTGCACCACAATTCCTTTTATTGGTAGACATTGTTTTTTTTTAAGTGTTGTGATATTATTGGCCACAATAATCGTGAGACAAAAATTGAATGTCATCTCATGCAAGCAGTACTTTCACATACCTGTTTTTTTATGTCGAGACCGAACAATACTGTTTTCAGTATTTATATTGTTTAATTAAACTTTGATGACCCTAAAACAGAATAGTAAACATATCAAGAGAAAATGTTCTAGTAATATTGTATCTTTTTTGTCAAACTGCCCTAGGGCAGCTGTGGCTAGTGCCTTACCACCACTATTGTGATAAATAATTCAACTGTGAAGTGCGTTGAGTGTTAACATTATCCGTAAAGGTCGTGCAGTATTGTTGAAATTATTGAAACTGTCTTGATTTGGACATGGACAAGCCCTATTGCACACTGAATATTGGTGCATGTAAAGTGCTTTGAAGTAGGGGTGAGCGATATGATAAAAATATAAAAATAAAATTTAATTTTCTGCCTTACACAAAAGACTACAGCTACAGAAACTAACTTACCTAAACTTACTACACTTAAAAATTACAAAATCCGTTTATATTTAACAGTGTTTATCCTATTTATTTTCCTTAGTTTTATTATTAAAATGAACATTGTTACAGTAAAAATAACGGTGAAGAGCAGAGCATTTAGCAGCATGTCTGCTAACCGGATATGAAGTTATCATATCTGGATATGATAACTTCAAATCCAGATTAAATTTTTATTACCATATCGTCCGCCTCTACTTTAAAGTGTGTGTTAACATGCAAACTGATTACAGCATATATTATTGTTTAACACTGATAACCTTTCCCTTATCTGATGGAGATGCTAATGTTGCTACGTCCTGCCTCTCATTAAAGTGTGCAGATGCAGTCATGTGACCTGTCAGGTGACCTTGGCCCGCAGCTCTCTCTCTCTCTTACACACACAGACACACACATTCACATTGAGGAGCACACACACACAGACACATACACACACGCACACAGAGAAGAGCACACACAGACACACACACACAGAAGAGCACACATAGAAGAGCACACACATACACACAGAAGCGTGTGCACACGCACACCATGGCGCAGATACACACACACACAAACCTACATGCACACAAACCTACACACACAAGCACATACAGAAGAGCACACACACACAAGCACACACATAGAAGAGCGCACACACACACATACACCGCCACAGACACACACCTCTATCGGAGCTCTCTGATTGGTCCGTTCCCCAGCCCTCCTCTGTATCTGCAGCGCAGTAAAAACCTGATCCTCGTAGAGTCACAGAGTGGTGGACAGTGCAGCAGCCTCTCTGTGCTGGGCTGGTGAGAGGTGTGAATGAAGTAGGTATATCTCCTCATGTTTTAACACAGAGCACTGCTGCAGTCTACATTTTAAACAGACCAGCCCCTGCCCCAGGACTACACTGTACCCCTCTGTCACAGATCTCTCTCCCACAAACCACTGCAACCAGAGCTTAACATTAAAGCAGCACTATGTAACTTTTCCACATTTGTAACCACTACAGAGGTGTTTGGTCTGGTTTAAACCTGCTTAAATCTTTTATTGAGACCTGGTTTAGACCCAATTTTAGACCAGTTTTTGGTTTAGTCCTGCCTTTTGTAGTTTAGCTCTGGTAGATTCATGGTTTAGACCCAATTTAGTCCTGGTTTTGACCTTGTTGGAATCTGGTTCTAGTTCTAGATTTTGTCCTGGTTTAGTCCTAATTTATATCATGATATAGTCAGTTTTGACCTTGTATCTGTCAATCTAATAGAATGTATAGGTATCATATGTTTTACCAATATTATCGAGACCTACATGAAAAGTTACATAGTATTGCTTAAAAACCAAAACAAGCAAAATGGAGTCATCACAAACAGAATTGACTTACGGATTATCAAGGCTGTGTGCTGACTTAAGTGAGTTATGTAAACAAACAGGACATTCACGATCCAGCAGCAAATTGCCTTTTTGTTTCCCAGCTGTTCAGAGCAGCGGGGGGAGGCAGGCCTGGCAGCGGGAAGAGCCAGAGCCAAACATCCACTGTCGGAGTTTGAAAAATACTTTGAGAAAATGTTTCAGACAAGAACAAAACTGCTCACTTTAGACGTATAGATAATTTCACAAATAATCAACCATACTGTCAGTTCAAATAAGTGCGTTTTCTTGCGTTTGAATTTCCCTGTTATGTTTTTTATTGCAATATGTCAATATCCTTTAGTTTACAATGCTTTTATAATGTCTGTCTCATCTATTTACTAATCTCTTTGTACATTAATGTTCTTCGGACCATTTTTGACCCCTAACTTACCTAACTTAATTATCAATAAATAATCATAAGTCATAAAAAAATGGGGAAAAAAAACTAAACAAAAACAAACAATGAACAGAAAATCAATTTAAGGTAACACTTTATTTTACATTAGCCCTTAACTACATTGTATCTACCTCATAAACTACAATCTAATGAACTGTGTAACAATAATTCAATTAAGTGCGTTTATACATGCACCGTTATATTTTCCTGTAGCAATATATTTGAAAATATCCTTTCTACAGTCCCTGCCCATACTGTGTTCATATAGTGCTTAGCTTCAAGTTTTTCTCATAACTTTCTCAAAATGTAAGAACTTATTACAAAATGCTTTGAATTTTAGTATATATTGCATTGTGGTTTTATTACAAAATGAAATCAAAGTTTTATTACATTTTGGCAGATTGTTACATAATGCGGAGTTAATGCAAAATGTGGTTCCACAAACCTCCTCTACCTGGGAAACTTTATGTACTTTGACTTGCATAAAAGAAAATTCTTAGGATCATTTCAATTGCGTAGTAAGTTAAAATATAAAATGATTTGAGAAAAAAAACGTGTCCCAATATTTGTAGTACTCTGGTCACCCACAGTCTCCCAAACTGACTGCTGTTGGGGAACTGCATAAAGAAAGATGAACCTATTTACTGACCGTTTGTAATCTGACCATATGGTGCTGGTGAAGTAAAAATCAATGCGGACCACTCCTAAATGTGCTCTTCTCATCTCACATTTTACAATTGCTAATAGACAAAAACTGTAGTTCGGAATAAAAACAAATCTCATTTTTCAGTCCACGTGGTATTCCATGGATCCACAACAAAAAGTCCTTGGTGCATTTTTGACGGCTAATGTGAAAATGCTGTCAAGTCCTAACTTCCTGGTTGTCTTTGACATCAGAATACATATCTACTTGTTAATACAAAAAAAACATCAAACAGATAATACAAAGGTGTTTGTGTGGTTAACAATGCATTTCAATAGAAAAGCAGTGCCACCTATACTGGAGTTGGGCACTTTAAAATCAACAAATACAAAGAGTTTTTTTTTAATGTGGTTTCAAACACCAGGGGAGTGCATATTGTTGTTGTGTCCCTGGGCAAGACATTTAAGTCCGCTTCTATGAATAAATGTAGTAGTGTGAATTGTGGTGATTGCAAGGGCTGTGGGCACAGACTGGCAGCCATGCCTCTGTCAGTGGGCAGCGGTGGCTAGTAGCTTACCACCACCGAATGTGACTGTGGAGTGAATGAATAATGCAATTGTAAAACGTCTTTGGGTATCTTTAAAAGCTCTATTTAAGTTGTATGCGTTATTAGTATTATTATATATAAATGAAAAAAACCTAGCATCTATCTATATAATTCCAAGACATAAAAGTCAATTCAAAATATAACAGCAATCATCAAACATTCATCATAAAATAACACAAAGTCCCATGTTTACGCTGTACGACATTATTGAATTAGATCTGTTTGTGTCCTGTTTACATGGCACCGATCGAAATCAAAGCAGAGGCAGCATACAGCATCTTAACACCATCTGAGCGAGAGATCTAAATGAATAATGCATGAGATTCTATAAAACTTGTGAAAAAACCCTTGCTCTATCTGCTGTGTTTTGCTTTTTCCTTGTATTTTGGCAAAGATAATTATTTAGTTGTTGGTAGAGCATACGATGAGTCATCTGAGAAAAAAAGAGACTTTGAAGTCACGTGAGCTGTATAATAAGGGCTTTTCTTTTAGAGCGAGGGAAGGAACTTTTTAACCAATCACACACTTTCATATGACAGGAGCACTCTGAATGGTCGATACATCCTTTATTCAGAATTAGAATCTATCAGGAATAATGTGAAGGAGCTATTGTTTTATTTCAAAATTCACAGCCAATTTACAGTGTTTAAACTTACCAACTCCAGATCTCGGCATGTTATTCTCATACCTCCTTGCTTGTGTATACTTCCTGGTTTGTGTGAGACTGTGAGAAGGTCGTGAAGGAGAGAAATTTAAGGGGAGTGTATCAATTTTTCACAAAATCAGGTAGTCTGTCTAGTTAAAGATTTTGAGATCTATTATTTAGATTTTTTTATACTGATATTGCAATATTGATATTGCAATATTGCAATATTAAAAATTTTACGATGTATTGAGCAACCCTTATATGTCGAGGAAACCCATGTCCATATAAAAGGAAACAATGCAACAGTTTTTTATTTATTTATTACAATAATTAATAACAGCTTCAGAATCAAAGTGATGTTAAATGACTTGTTGTGGGGTGAATGAAGCTTCCTCACATGAAAGAAGAAATATAAAGATGCTACACTGACACAGCTTGTTTTTGTGGTTAAATGTATACCATAATGATAGTGTCTTTCTGTGGACTAAGGCAGTACATAATCTGTAGGGGGCGCTGCAGGTGCTTTTGGCGTGTTATGGACCCCCAACGGACCACACCAGATGTATTCACAAAACATGTTTTGCTGAGCTTTGAGAAAATATTCAGTATGTCCCTCACAAGGACAAACGTGGGACAAACCTGGCAGTGTGTCTGTGTGAAAACGGTGTCATCATTTTCATATCAGCGGGATCAGAGATGGGTGCCAGAGGTCCACTGACAAAATAGAAAGTTTTAAAGTGCATGTCGAGGTGAACTGGAGAGTGTCAGTGTTATAATCAAGACCGGACTATTCCAGACTAAGACCTGTCCGGGACCACAGTAGTCCAAGATCTGTCTGAAACCAAGACCAAGACTTTATAGGGTCTGAGATCGAATCAAACCCAAGACACATCGACACCAGTTCAAGACCAGTTTAAAAAACCCAGATTAAAGCTAACTAAAATATGTTCGATATTTTTAAAGATATTTTGGGGGGCATTTTTGGCTTTATTTGATAGGATAATAGACCGGAAAGCAGGGTGAAGTAATGACATTCTGCAAACTGTTGTGAACCGGATTTGAACTCACAACGCCGGAACGAGCACTGTAGGCTCTGTATATGGGCTGCATGCTCTACCGACTGAGCTAAATTGCTCCCTTCAAATTTTAAAGAATTAATCTGTAGGAAAGGCCTCAGAAACTGACATGACCAATATGACCGATCTGGCAATATGTAAACTGATGTTCAAGCAAGACCAGACTGGGATAGTGACAACTTGGTTACAAGACCGGATTCAAGACAAAAACCGGTCTCACTAAAATGTCATAGTGAATACATGAGTGTCAGCCCCGAGACTAACCCTGCCTCAGGCCCACACAGTTTTGAGACTGCTTGAGGGTGTATGTTCCACTAAGATGGCCACTGCTTCTTCCTTCTTGTGATGCTTTGGCCCAAAATACAGAAATCACAGATAAACATGTCAACGCCTCATTTGCTCCTGTGTCTATGGAAACTGAGAGAAAGGGGAAGAATATACAAAGCTTCCACACTGTTAGCTTAAGAATAATAGCTAAATATGGGTAACAAACAACTAGCTTGGCCAGCCTATTCTATTCTATATAAAGATGTTAGTCTAGTCTCTCTTTTCCTGCATTCAGTTTCAGGGGACCAGATACAGTATGACATAATGCTAAAAGGCCATACATACACAGCCTGTTGTTAGCAAAGAAGTCATATTAGCAAAGTTTGATACAGCTAACAAAACTAGCTAACTAACACTTGGTATACCAGGCTAGTATCTCCCTGGATTCTTGATATATTTGTAAGTAAAATTCACATAAACTTTTTTTCAACTGACCAGTGACCACCTGGGCTAATGTTATTTACAAGCTATAGCCATTTGTGAGTTTTGTTAGCCACACTTTAAATGTTGAAATGTGTATTGTGTATATTGAGTAGCTTATGACCTATGGAAAAAGTTTCTTCTTATGAGTTTGTCTCTTACTAATTTCTGTTATTTTAAGGTCAGGGTTAGGGTTATTTTTTTTGTTCTGACATAGCTGTCTAACCGTATCATTGTGGGATATTCTTGTTACAGTTGAATTCATTGACATTGCTCGAGATACACTAGCTTACATCTATATGAGTGAATGCAGAGGGAATATAGCACAGTCCTAAAAAACGATGCCTTCCCCTTTGTTTAAACCAGGACAGAGCCTAAAGTTAGCAGCAGACGTCACCATGACTGTGGGAAGAGAGGGTGAGACATGGGCCTTGCAATAATGTACAGAGGTTTGGAGGATAATTAAAGAGATTGTGAGGTAGTCTTGCACATGAAAAAACATGGTATTCCTCCGTGGAACTATGGGCCTGAGGTGGGGTTGGTCCCATTCACTCACACATTCATTCACTTTTTAGATGGTGTTCAATTCACCTATGAACATGTGTCTTTGAATGGTAGAACAGTCACTAACTTAATGTATGAAAACCATGGCATTATTTTTATTTTATTGTACCTACACACACTTCACCAAATGCTCCAAGAGACAAAAAATGGACTAAACCAACAGAAACCAAGATCACAAAGAAAGCACTTTAAAGCCCAAATGAAAGACAAAGAAAAAGTAATTATACATCTCTGTAAGAACAAAAAAACTAAACATAACAACTAATCAAATATACATCTTAAAATAAATGTAAATGTTAGTTCACTACCAACCACCCCTCTAATCAAGAAATGGTATAGTCCACTCATTCAAAAGGAACCTACTAGGCCTCAGCCTCCATTTGATAAGCCCAATATTATTTTCTATCATGATCAACGATATATATGAATCCCTAGATAACAGGATAGGTAAGTCATTGTATGCGGATGATGGAGCGCTGTGGAGGAGAGGGAGGAATGTTACATACATAGTTAAAAGTGTACAAAAAGCTATTGATAATGTGGAGCTATGGGCTGCAAAATGGGGATTTAGATTCTCTGTGGAAAAAACTAAAGTGGTGTTCTTTTCTTCTAAGAAAATAGGTTCAGATTTTAAGTTTTTATTGTATGGTAAGGTATTAGAAAGGGT
>JAVQKG010400310.1:0-13679 GCA_036025885.1 Hypseleotris bucephala | reverse complement strand
ATCCGGCATTTCGTTTTTGAGTTATCGCGGTCACACGGCCAATCTGCGGACGCGGACGCGGACGGACATGAAACCATAATATCGCCGAACGCATTGCGTTCCGCCGATATAATTAGGCCAACATAATTAGTTTTCTAAAAACTAAATCTACAAATTAGTATTTAAATACCATACTTTCATGGTGTGCTGTTTAGGCATTAAAAGCAAGATTTTTTGTATAATGATTATTATGGCCATAACAACTAAGATTCCCAATATTATCACAATAATTAAAAAACAATGTGTAAGTTTATAAAGTCCCTAAAAATCTCAACAGCACAATTTATTGTGGGTTGACAGTAATACCACTTGAACTTAAAGGCTGCTTACTTAATACAATAAATGATGCGATTAATTATTATCATAATTTAAAAATTTAAACAATAAATTAATTGTCAGTGTTTTTATTGCGATAAATTAGCCTGGCCAGCCATACTAACTAGTTGGCGGGTCTGGCTGGCCAGGCTAGCGATAAATGATATTGTCCCATCCCTAGTGCAGTTATTTCACTGTAACATTTTTTTTATTTTTACAATTTCCCCCAAAAGTCAAATATCCCTAACTTTTTATCTCCCCTGCAACTTATTGTCACAAAGAAGACTACTAATAAAATGTCCAAACTCATAATTGTAAATCATGTAGTAGCAACCACCTGCTTTTAAATTACCCTCAAAACAAACATAAACCGCAAAAAAAAATAGAAAATAGCTTTGTTTTGTTGTATGCAATGTAACAGCTTTGATGAACCACAGTATAGTGCTGCAATTTGCCATCTGCCGAGACACAAAAGAACAGTAGCATCTATATAAGTACCGCCACAATGGATAAATAGGTTTGCTACATGTAAACAAGCCTGCTTCACTTAGCTTATGGATTAGTGCGCGTTGTGGAGTGGGCCCTAGAAAGTGAGTGGTAGGAGACACTGGTAGAGATGGCTGTTTAAGAAGATAGAATAGCTTTTACGTAGTGCAGTAATGAAGTGCCCTTGAAAAGAGGTGCACAATTAGAGGGGCACAGACTACATCCTGATGACTCTGGATAAAGCTAAAAGGCAGACTTGCATGCATACTGAATTTTAACATATTTGCAATAGACTGGTTAGTGCCGTAATAGAAATCTCTTTAAACTTTTAACAAACAATGAAGATTTAAAAAGCTCATTGACCACAATTTCACTTTTGCAGCATACAGAGAAAGACCAATGCAGAAAGATGGGGAGGTCTAATATAATATACACCAACTGGCCACTTTATTAGGTACACCTGTAAAATTGCCTGTAAATGCAAATGGCAAAAAAGAATATAACATTGTAGTCACTGAATGGTTTTAGGCAAGAGAAGTGCTTGAGACAAACCTTATGAAGTTCAAAATGACAATTAAAGTTTTTTGAATGTGACATGGACTGAACCAAGCATTTCAGAAACTGCTGATTGACAAAGATTATCAAGAATGGTAGAAAAGGAGGAAAAAATGCTGTGAGCTGCTGTTTTGTGGTGAAAATGTCAATTTAAACCATGAAGCAGGTGTGCTAAAACAGCAGAAGACCATACCAAGACCATTTTTACATACACTGTCTACATATAGGATGGCAAGTGAGTGTGAATGTTTTAATAATTATAAAAATAACTATTTGGTTGCCTTAACAAGTATATTTAATCATATAAATTGCCATATTATAGTTGTATTGTATGTTTTTAAACCATTTCCCTTACAGTGTGATCAATTTGTATTCTTCATTTTTAATTGGTGGTTCCAAAGCAACATAAAACAGACAGATTGTAAACAATATTTATGAACATAACATAAATGTATAATCCAAATAGACTTACCTATAGATGTCCATGCCACTCCGCGAACCCAGTCTTCATGTCCTTGCAGGGTCAAGGCCTTTTTAAGCCCCTTAATGAAGCAACAGAACATAAAATATAAATGAAAGTGTATTTGTAGAAAAATAATCAGAGTAATAATTAGCGCGTACCTGGCCGTGGTAGAGTACATAGAGATGCACACGAGAATCATCACCCCCACAGGCCAGGACAGGAGCTGTGAAAAATGATATGTCAAGACCATCATATGAGCGCGCTACATACATTTACATCAAAAGCTTCATAAACAGGACTGAAGGAGAAGAGGCGCACCATCAAACTGACATAAGCTATGTAAAATAGGACGCCAATGTGACATAAGTCATTTCAAAGCGGAGTGGATTTTCAATGTGACACTCGGTTAGAGCCTCTAAAGTAGCAAGGCACGGTTAACACGTGAGAGAGAGCAGTCTATGTGTTATGTGTCTATGTAAGTACATCTTTAGCTTTACCTCTGCTGCCAGGCAACAGCGCCACAGCCACATCCATCACAAACCCACTGCCAAATGATAAGGTGTGGAGGCACTCGGCTGAAAACACACACACGCAGAATGGAATTAAATACATGTTCAGTACATCGGGGTACCAAATAATGGGTCAGGACCTAATTCTGGGCTGCAGAGTGTTTGGGTTTATTCTTTAAATTATTCAAAGGAATTTGATTTTTTTAATTGCAAGAAGTGGTTAAAACAATTTAACATATATATCACATAATGGTAGATTTAAAAGATGTGAGAGGAATGACTGATTGTATAAAAGATTTGCTACAATAAACATATACAGTCCATTTGTCATCTTCTATTAGGAAGCAAAGATGTGGAACAGTTTTTCACAGCTGCCACTAGAGGGCATAAGTACTACACTGCTTAGATGCAGACTAGACATTTTTTACCCAATAGAAATAGGTAAAGTAAGTAAGAGGCTTGTGAGTAGACAAATATGGTGATAAGAAGTTAAATTGTATGTTAAAAGCAAAACTTGTCTCCCACCTTCTTTACTCCCGTCTTTGGAGCAGAGCCAGAGTCGGACGGTGGAGTCTGACGATGAAGAGGCCACCAGGATCTGAGAGTCCTGGACATAGACCCCGTCCACAGAGAAAACAGGACCAGTGTGGCCCTTACACTCAACCCACTGGACGAACTATATACAATCAAGATCACATTAGACTTGTATAGGATGCAGAATGCTATTTTAATATTTTTATTGAACTTACTGTGTCATCTTGAGCCTCCCACAGAATGAGTCTGTTGTCTGAACCTGCAGAGACCAGGTGACGCTCTGGACCTGGGACAGAACAGAGTTATTACCAAATTATTACAGTCTGATATTATCCCTCAACATAAATAAAAAACTGATGAACCGCAGAAATATGATATTGAAAAGAGACTTCTTTTGATTACATTTACATAGAGATTTTAACTTGTGTTGTGTGATGTATTTATTTTTTTGTTTTGTTTTTTCCTGTTTAGTTATTATGATGCCCACCTCAATATCATGAAATCCAGCCACAATTATTCCTGACCGCTTACATGTTATAATACTGGTAGTTAAAATGAGCCCTTTCTAAAGTGGTTTATTGCTGTCACTTACCACAGTCATCTCTGTGAATCCACTTCACTGCATTCACTCTGCCTGTGTGTCCATTCAATAAAGTGACCACACGTCTCTCCTACAAATAACCAATACAATTTAATAGTCAACAAACAAGAAAAAAGCGAGAAAAGATAGAAACGACAAATATGATGGAAGATGGGTTGAAGTTTCAGACATAGGAAGTTTACAGTAGCAACCCAAACTATCACTAATCGTACGTAGAACTCTCATCTCATACCTGCGGATTGTACAGAGCCACTGAATTACATGTCCCAAATGCTACGATCCCCCCTCGGCCCCAAGAAACTACATTGGGAGTCCTATTTGCACAACAAGCTACATGGCATGTCTCAAACACGGGCGGCGCCATGTTGGATGCTGAAGTGTTGCAGTAAATTGGGCTATAGATAAAAACTTAACGTGACATTGGTTCCGCTGCATCAAACTACTATGGTTTAAATTCTCAAAACTCTGCTCAGAAAAGTACACTGACAAACTTAACATTTTTGTATAGCCTTCTGTTTACATTGGCCCCACTGATACATTTCTGCATATGCCCTATAAATAAAGTGTAACAACTTGAATCACCACGAGAGGACGCCATTTCACAACAAAAAGCACACTTGAAGTTGAAAAATATTTTTAGAATGCATGATGTAGAGGTGATTGATTGTCTAAATGTGTCTTAATAGTCTAATAAAGTCCAAAATGTGTATATTTTCAGCAGTCTTCAACATGCATGTTTTAGATCGTAAACAATCAGCTAATTAAACTTCTTCGGACCCCATGCCATGATGGGGAAAGGGGAATTAATTATTTGTGGATCAATATACTTGAATGTAGATGTATGCTGCTTTGCACTATTGGCTTTTTAGCAGAAAAAAAATCCTGTAACAAATTAAAGTAAAGGCCTATAGAATGGAATAGTAAGACAGAAGATGTTGAAACCAATGCTCTTTAACAATTATCAAAATATTTTTACATGATCATCATATTTGAATGACCAATGTAGTGGTGTAACAGTAACAGATGTAGCAGTAGTAGGCCTATTTTGGTAGACTTCTATAGTAGCCTACAGTCCCATTTGGTCAGGCTATAGTACTAACAACAGCTCTCTCACTGTAGTGTCAGAGTGCATTATGCCCTTACACGTTGTTGACGAAGGGTGACTGGTCGCAGCTGAAGTCACTGCAGCAACACAGCCTGTTTAAAAAAAGCCTTTGGGTCACTGGGATTTCAAAGGTTGACAGGACGCTTTTGTCACAAAGAGTTTCCAGGTGGGAGTGTTGATATGATCAGGGGGGCAACATGAAGACATCTAGAGACAATATGATAAATGACCATGTACCACAGACATAGACAGGGACAAATAAAAATGGGAAGTGTGACTAGACAGAGGGAGGTGTGTGTTGGCCACTGTCCAGTCGGAGTGTGACAAAGACGTAAGCAGAGCATTGTCACCATCTTTGACAGAGAATAAATAAGCTTGTCTCATGCTGTTCCTCTTCCCCAGTCTGTGAAGGTGTGGACAGACTTGACAGGGTGCAGTGCCCTCGCTACAGATCTGGAGTGTCAGATGAAGCTGGGTTGTATCGAAACAGCTGTGTTAGTCAAAAATATGCACATTATCTTTGTAAGGCTTTCACTGTGCCTCTGTCACACATCAATGGTTCTCAAATAGGGCTGGGAACTTCAGGGATTTCATACGCAACACATGTCTCACAATACCGATAATTGCACAATATGATGATACTGCGATAATTGATATATTGATCATGATAACCAACGATATATCACTGTTTTTAATGAATTAATCCAGTTTTTTTAACAGTATTTCAGTGAATGTATTTTCTTTAATGAAATACATTTATTTAAATAATTAAAACAGTGAATACTTCAAGTGTAACTCACAAACAAGTCGACTTTCTCAAAATTAGAAACAACATTTAAGTACAACCAGGTTTTAATTTTGTGAAATACACAAACATTTTGATATACCGATACAGCAGCTTGCCATATCAATACTTAAATCTCCAAAAATGTATCACGATATATCGATATTTCAATATTTCAATATTTTGTCCTACCCCTGTTCTCTAATAGTGGTATTCTGTTAAAGTTTTAATTCTGGTTTAAGGTTCTGGTCTAGACCCAGTTTTGTTTGGTTATAATCAGCCAAATCCAAAACAAAAATGCATTCTTTACCCTGGCACAGAGGACACATGCCTGGAACCAAATCAGTTTGAGTGTAACAATGTTGGTCAGGTTACAAATGCCGTGAAAGAAATTTAATTAAATAAATACAATATTGTCATTTAGCATTGGACCTGGTCACTCACTGCATAGATTTCTGAACAATTTTATACTAAAGGCTCTTTTAACTGGTTTAGCTTAATAGTACATGGCAGGCCTTTCTGAGATACTTTGTTTAAATAAAATCACATTTCTACATGCTCTGTTATTGTGGTGAAGTCACCTGCTCACATAACTCCAGGATTAATTTGATCTAATGTTTCAGGTCACTGCAGAGGCTGTATTAGGAGAGCCCCTGTCCTAGTTTCCCAGCACTGGACAATAGCATAAACCTCGTGAGAGATTTTTCGGATTACATGCATTATAAGATGAGAGAGCTTCCCATCATTTAGAAGCAGGTCATGTAGGGACTGTACTGGTTCATCCAATCAATTCACATGGCTATAAAAAACATTTGAACCAGAGCGTATTTACTATGTTGTTCCTAATCATGAGCCTACCCGATTTGCAAGTTATTTCTTACTTGCAAGCTAACACCAATTCTTTCTTACTACCAACATTAGTGGTGCAGCTTAACAAGGTTCTTTAACTCCACTGTTTAAAGACATTATTCATTAATTAATTTCTACTCTTTCTTGGGTCACTGGAGCCTAGCAACTACAGGCCTTAGGCGGGGTGGACAATGAATAGTTAGTAACAGGGCTTACACAGACAAACACTCATTCATTCATTCATTAGGGAGAAATTAGACATGCTCTTCCATCTAATTTTCTCAATAAACTTTCTTTTTCTATCTACACAGTTCTACATGGAAATAGAGCTTTGTAAGGCAGGACCATTACATAAAACACAGCCTCTCTGCTTCTCTGCACCTGACTGCTGCTTGCTTTTGTTTACATAAATCAAATGAGCCGTGTCCCTGAGGGTGCCACTTGGCAGTAAATTACAGACAGTTGATGCTCTGTTTATTTGTAAGCAGCTTTAGATTTGGATGTAAACTAAAATTTGCTCTTTGCTTTAGGTTGCTGGGTAGAATGTACAACCGCAGGCCAGTTTATTAGGTTCAGTAGTGTACTGTATATTATAAAGTGGCTAGTGATTTGGTCTTCTGCCTTCTTGTTTGTTCAGAAATGTTCTTCAACAGGCAAAACTGTACAAAAATATATATACATTTATACAAAACTGTCTTTGTCTGTAAATATGCTCTATTCGGTAGTTCTAAGGTAGCATAGTTTTACATAAAAAACTTTTAAAAAAAGTCCTGTTGTTTATGCACCTTTGCTATACAACAATTCATCAAAAAATAGTTAATAGTTAAATCCACTGGCTTGATGCAGTGAAAGTTTTGAGCTCAAAAGCGGCTGAATTCTCTACCTAATAAAGTGGACAGTGAGTGCATAAGTGACTTCTTTCATTTCACTCACCACTATCCAAGACTTTCCCCCAGTGAATCGAAGGAATGAATGCCCATTTGTGGCCAATCGTGTGATTTTTTTTTGCATTTAGACAGAAAAATATCCTCTTTGGTCTTTCCTTTGAATTTCAACATCACATCTACTTATCCATTTTAGGAATATGAGTGAGAGCTGTTTTTTATTTCAGTGTGCAAAATCACTATCTCTTTGAGCTCAGCAGTTCGTGTCCCAAAAGCTGTAGAGCCAGAAGGAATGAACAGAAAGAACAGAAAAATAGAGGAGGAAAAGTCAGCACTTCTATGGCACGCACACAAAATCACACAAACACTCAAACACAAACACACACAACACACTGGGAGACCAAAGCAGATGTTAGCAGCGTGCATAAGCATCTTTTACTTAATGAGAAAGATGGTCTACAGATGAGCGCACACAAAGGGGCAGTTCCGACTTGTATAGTTGAGGTTTTTGGGGCAAATGGTCAGTGTACAGTAAGAAGCAATGGAGTGAATAATGAAAATGGTAAAGTATACTGTGAATTAAAGGTGTAGTCTGCAAGTTTCAACAAATAAAACAATGAAATGATATACATTTCTTTAACGGACACTGTTCTATGATGTGAAGTAGGTAATCTCTTAATTATTATTTAATCCCTCCCCTGGCCTCTACAGCAACATCAGATCAGACTTTGTGGGACACCACTTTGACCAATAGCAGTCAAGTTTTACTTTAGTCTCTCCCGTATAACCTCAACAGACAAACAACCTTCATGTTTGTTTTTTTTTTACATTTAGCTTTTTCTTATTTCCAGAAATGCACAGACGGCATTGACTATACATACTGTGTGACTCACAAAAGTTTTAGCGCATGACTTAAACAGTAAATGTCTACAATACACTGCAAGAGTTCTCTATAGTCAAGGCAACAGACAGCACCATTTCCGTTGACGTTAGATGTTACATGAACTATTTAAGGCAATTCATTTTCTAGATATTTTTAAGTAAAGCTAACATGTCAAAAGATACAATGCAATGTTAAAAGTGTGAATGTAAGATGTCGGATTTTTCACTCATCACATTTGGTGCATTGGACTATATGATGGTATGGTTGACAGAACAAGTAGCTCAAGTGAAGCTTCTTATCAGTATCAGAAGATAGTGTGAAAGAATGTGATGTACAAAAAAATATAGATAGCACATTTCAGATGAGCAATGCGGTACAGTACATATGGTTTGGAACATGGGTTTTATGCACTTTGTTTTGTTTATTTGTATCAGTTTACAAAGTGCAAAGTAAGCATTCATTAAAAACATCTAAATCTATTGTCTTTAAAAGTCCCATCATACATATTTGAAGAGCTGGAAGTTTTATCCCATATCACAGCCAAAAAAATGGATTTAACTAAGCAAATAGGTAAGAGTCTCCTGTAGTTTGTAAGATCTAGGTTCAGCAACATTATGTCCCCAAAGATGCATTGGGTTCAAATTGTGAAAGAGAGGTTCAGGGAGCATGAGACATCATTTTCACACATGGATTGGCCACCACCAGAGTCCAGACCTTAACCCTTTTGAGAATCTTTGGGACATGCTGGAGAAGGCTTTGTGCAGTGAACCAGCTCTGCCATCATCAATACAAGATCTTGGTGAAAAATTGGACGGAAATAAATCTTTTGCAGAAGCTTATTGAAGCAATTCCACAGCGAAATCGAAAGGCGGTCAATTGGATTATTAGTTTGAGTGACTTTTTTTTGGCCTGGCAGGTACTATGTAAAGGAAGCCAAGGCAAAAAGCTTATGTCACATTGCCACTTTACCGCATTTCTTAACACTTACCTAAAACATATGCACAGTATTGTATTGCCAAGTTATTCATTACACAACCTAGATGCTCATAACAGGCAAAGTGCTGCATGCCTTCATAATGATGCAGTCTGTGTGTGTGGACGTATGTAAACAGGCAGGACTAAACCAAAGCAGGCTCTGGGGGTTTTAAATAAATACCGGTTGGGGCTTACACACTGCTATTGTCTTGGGTGCTGACACAGACTTGCAAACCATAATAGTTGGCGATAAAGCAGCAAAAGGCCTCATAGTGGCACAGAGCTATAAGCCATATCTGCCCCTGGCCATCTGGTGTGTTTGTAATAAATATGAAGAAGTGTTTGTCCCCACTTCTCATTCAGTAGCTGCTCTTATAAAAGTTTAGAAATAGCCACTGTAGCCACTTGAGGTTATAGAGAGAATTTGGCAGCAATTGAGGTTAGGCCTGTGTCCAGATGACAATAAAGTGAGTCCATCTTTATAGGCACATGATAGGACAAGCTGCACTGAGATCATATTGTTTGTTAGATTCGTTTTGAAATGCTGTATGCGGAACAGTGGTTAGTCCATTTGTGTCGTACAGTAAGAAGGTGTGGGGTCAATCTCAGGCAGGGACTTTCTGTGTGGAGTCTGCATGTTCTCCCTGTGTCTGTGTTTGTTTTCAAGGGCTTTAGTTTCCACAAT
Organism: Hypseleotris bucephala; assembly: GCA_036025885.1. Classification (NCBI taxonomy): domain Eukaryota; kingdom Metazoa; phylum Chordata; class Actinopteri; order Gobiiformes; family Eleotridae; genus Hypseleotris; species Hypseleotris bucephala. The sequence goes on along the minus strand of JAVQKG010400310.1, from coordinate 4,012 downwards.
CCTTGCTCTTTACAAACTTACTCCTTCAATATTTGCCTATTTGTTTGCTTTCCTTGTGTCTATTTCTATATTGATGAGAGGCAATATTGGGCAATAATGTACATTAAACTGATCTGAATTAAAAACATGTACAATAGGTCCTATGGATATGTGATCAGTAATCTTAGTGGGAAGTCAAAATGCACATAGCCTGCTGGTGTTGTACTAACCAACTCTTATTGACCTAACTTGTCCATTTGAAATCTCATTCAATATTGCTCAATAGGTTTGTTGCAATTACTGTTATGCCTGCGGTCAAAAAAGGAAATCTATCCAGCCATTTGCTTGTAATGCTGTCACTCAGTCATGGATGGATTGTATGCCATATTTTACTCATTCGCGGGTGGGTGACATATGCATATACTGTATTGCCTTCATGTGAATCAATAATCAGGTAAAATAAAATGTAAAATAAAAAGTAAAGGAAAAGTGAAAGCAAAAATGTTTTATCAGTTTTATAATCAAATATTCTACATTGTATTTGAGATTTCTTAAATTGTATCAATCAGAAATAGTCCATAGAAATTAAATGCACATAATTTCTAACTGGACTGATCTGAGAAAGTTTGTGAATGATACTGTACAATTTGAGCTAATTTAAATTTTTTCATTGCAGTAGCCTACTTTATCTATAACCCTACCTGAACAAAAGAGTGGATGAAAATACTTAGCTATTAAACCAAAAGCATGGATTATAAAGTAGACTATATGAGAAAAATATAAATTAAAATGTAGCCTGTAATGTCTTCAAAGCACTATGATATATTTCCACTGATCACTTCTGTTAGAGTCTTCTGATTAAAAAACTCCGTGCACGCGCAGCCTCCAAAATAGAGGTGTGTTGTTGAGATGTGGTGAGTGGTTGCCCACAGTGGTGTGCTGCAGTCCGCTCTCTGCCGGAGTTGGGTAAACTACACGGACATTAGCGGGCGCAGCTTCGTAGCCAGGATTCAAACAGCGTGCGTGGTGTGTGCGTAACCAGCCACTTCATAAACGCCCGTGTTACCAAGAAGTGCGAAACCCTCTGCGTGTTTTAGCAAGTCCTTCACACCAGTCTGTGGCTTAGAAACAGGAAAGGAACGGGGAACTAAACTCAGAGCCTGCCGCTGCTGTGCATTGTTTGAGGCTGACTATTGGAGAGGAGAGCGGGAATGGCTTTATCTCCGTGCGGCAGCAGTAACTTTGATTCCGGGCTGGAAATCAAAACTCGGTCCGTGGAGCAGACACTTATCCCCCTAGTATCACAGGTAAGAGCAAAATACGTGCCTTTTACGCGCTATGTCTTTACGCACTTTATGGAGAGAAGTTTCGCGTAACAACAACAGCTCCAGGCTAACTTTTTTCGTGTTTACCTGTTTGGAGACTGCGTGCTTTCAAGTCCCGGGCTGCTCTGTGTAGTAAAGCACGTTGGTGTAGTGTTACTGTTTAACACATTCGTACTGCTCGGCTCGTATGCTCATCGTTTGGCTTGGCTTTCAGATGTGTAGTTTTAGTAACATAGGCTATTTTAAGCATTTGAATAAAAATATTGTAGATGTAGACTAGCCTGTTGGTGACCCATAATTGCTTGAACTGAATGGCTTTGGCTACAGTAGGCTTACTTTAAACTGGTTAAATGGCAACTAGACTTGTAATTGACATTTGATTGATACAAAATCTATAATTTAGCAGACTGGACATATTTTAGTTGACCAGAAGTTCCCTTTATAAGCTATAAACAGTCACTCCCACTTCTGTAAATGGGCCACTTTGAAGGAGGCACGTGTTTTGTTTTCCAATAAACAGTAGGAAATGAGAGAGAGCCTCTTAAAGCCACTGGACTCTTTCAACAGCTCAAAACCCCACTCGACACAGAAGTCCTTACGCGTGACATCGAGACCAGTGAAGTGGAGATGACGATGAGTGATAGGTTTAAATGTATGTGGGTCTATTGTATCAGTGTAGAAGCTCAAAAAATGAAAGTATTTGTCAAAATTAAGTTGTTTTTGATTAAGATTTAGGTTTGTGGTGAAGATATTGACTAACTAGAAGCCAAAGCAATGGGGCTTATGTTACAATGGTAGCATACTGTAAATGTCATGCATCTAGGGCTGTAGTTGACTAAAGATATTGTTAGTTGATAGTCATCCCCAGAATGTTTAATCAGGAAGGGAAAGGAGTTGTCAACGCAAACAAGTGATGTAATTTTTATTTGTAGGCCTATATAACAGTGTAGAAGGGCAAATAATTAATGTATAAGCCAAAATTAAGATGTTTTTAAAGGTGGTTGCCTACATTAAGTGCAAATGTTTAGGACAAGCTTGCATGTGCATTAATATTTGGATTATTGGTCTAAACTGTCTCTAGTACATAAATGTGAGAGTGAATGGCTGTCTGTCTGTGTATGTCTCAGTGTCAGCCCTGCGACTAACTGGCCATTGTCCAGATTGTACCCCGTCTAAGGCCCATAGTTCCTGGCATAGTCTCCAGACGCGATTCCAAAATGGTAGAAGAAGAATGAATGAATAGGTAGGGTCCTCTCACCTTTTTCATCAGTTGTAGTAGGCTTCTCACATCTTTCTATCTCTTAAATAAGGACTAAATAAGGTCAGATTTGTGGAGTTACATCATGAGGAAATATAAGGGTATATGCAATGGACTTAAGTCACAAAAATTCCCACCAAACTTTGCATTTTGTTGAATTACCCAATAAAAAGCATTGAGCCTTTTAAATTGGTATAAAAAAGCACATAATCAGCAAAAATGGCTCTCTAAAAGATGCCTATATACAAGACAATGTTTCTGCTGCAGAGAACTTAGCATACTCCCTCACCCATAGAAACAAACTGTATTCCATCTATACTGTACCATAGCAGTGTGAGGGAGATAGTGTAGTTCATTCAGTGTATTATATGTACTGGTGAATAGTGGGCCTCAAGGACTATCCGAACTTTTTCTCTCTCTGTGAATGTGAGGCAAGTCCCCATAGCAACCAAGCTCTGCAATGCTGAACAAAACTATTTCCAAATACTGAGAAATATATTGTTTTTGTAGTCTTTTTTACCATTGTAGTACAGTGTGTAAATTATTTGGTGTAGTTGTTAAGAAATGCAGTGAAATAATGTTGCTTTGTTGTTTATTTATGTTGCTTTCAAAATGCAAAGTGAGCAAGAAGTGTGAATTTATGGGGTAAATTTGGATGACTGACTAGAACTAGGATGTTTACTGTAGCCTGACATTGTGAGAAAATACCATTACATTGGCTTCAGGTAAGTAACTTTAGCTTCTTCACCTGGGTTAGCTCTACAAATGTGATCTCAACATCACTGAGTCTGTCTAGGATTAGTGCCAAAAGATAGAAAGATGTGAGCAGACTACAACCACTGATAAAATGGTGGGAAGAACACACGTCTGTCAAAAATGTAGCAGACATGTGGACCTGGTCACACGATGAAAGATTTTAGATGTTTTTTTCCAACTTTGAATTTTGTAGTGATTAAAAAACTAAATAAAATGCATATATTTAAAATCCTTTTTCCCTTACAGCATGTCTCCAAGTCTGCCTAAAACATTTTCACAGAAGTGTATGGCTGTATAGAAAGTTGTATCTGATTTATTGGAAGGGGTGTGGCAGAATAATGGGCACATTAAAAAAGGAACATGCAATTGTGGTTATGCTCTTGTGCTCGCGGACAAAAGACTTCTCTGTACAAGTGTGAAAATACACTGATCAAACACAGTATAATACAACTGTACCTCTCATGTTACCACCATATTTGTATTAGGTAAAATACTAGTATAAAAAGTATTGAAATACCGAATATCAAGATAATTTCTTGTTTTTTTAGTTGGTATGTATGATTAAAATCTATGCATTTCTAGGGGTGTGAATCTCTCTGTGTCTAACGATTCGATTCGATTCCGATTTTTGGGGTCACGATTCGATTCAAAAACGATTTTCGATTCAGAAACGATTTTCGATTCAGAAACGATT
>JAVQKG010400274.1:0-14627 GCA_036025885.1 Hypseleotris bucephala | reverse complement strand
ACACAACGACAATATGCGCTTGGGCAGGCAACCCTACGGATGCAGGGCGAATGCTTACCCTCTGCGTCACTGCTGCCCTGGATGTTTGTAAGGATGTTTTAGCCAAATGTAGTAAATTTCCCTAAAACTACATTCTTCAGTCAGTGCCTAGGCGGCGCTATTGAGGTAATTGGCATCATACTGTTTGAGTGTGTTCAGGGTGGAGGGTGATAAATTATTTTAAGTTTGAGCGTAATCGGGCAAAGTATGGGCAAGATGGAGGCTGTCAAATATATCTGACTCCCCAATTTCAATCAAATATGGCCGACTTCCTGTTTGTCGTACTGTTTGCCTATAGACGCATTCTTTATTCGACCGTGATAATTTGCCAATATGTCCATTAAATAGACCCTTGCCCGGAAATTCGTTTTTGAGTTATCGCGTTCACACGGCCAATCTGCGGATGTATGGAAAGCTATATAAGCTAGTTACAGATCCATGGCAGTCTACTATAGTTAGAAGCCCACAAATCCTAGTTTTGGCTTATCTTACTGACTTCCAGATCTGTGTTATTTGAATGTCAATTTTGTACAACCAAGAGCAGTCATTTTTGTAATCTAAAATATGGCTTTTCTTAATATATTTTCCTTTCCTGCTTTAGCTTAATGAATAGTAAAAACCACAACTTTTGACGTCAAAATTTTAGGAGAGGTCACGATCAGGGTTAGCGGCTGACCTAGGATACATAAAACCCTGAAGAAGATCACAATGCTGGCCTTCAACAAAACCCTCCACATGCCACAGTCTACCCCAGGGCGAGTGGCAGGACGTGGCGAGGTGATGGCGGGGCATTAGGTACAACCCCAGAATGGGACAGGGGTCACGTCTGTCTAGCGAGTGGGCACAGAGCTCGGGGCAGGAAGTCTTTGATAAAATCTGAGAGACCCTAAGGAGAAAGCACTAAGAGAATGAGGTTTATTATGATGACCTATCCTCACAAGTCAAAGGGCAAAGAGGGACACACTTCTATAAAAAGACACCAAGTGCATTTGCGAGACAACTGTTTCATACAACCCTGTCTCATAAATTTATTATATGTGTGCAATGACAGAAAAAACTGCATTAGATAGTATGAGTTATAAAAATGACTAGGTTTAGTTTTATGTCACCTAGTTTTGCTGTATTAAATAAAATGACCACTAATAGGCTTTGAACCCATGTAAACAAAGTGGTAAAATGGTGAAATATTCAGTGTACAGAAAAAAGCTTTGTTGTTGAGAATATGTTTTTTTTTCCATTAGCCTAATGCAAAGTACTGGCTTTAGTCTACACTTTCTAGATTGTATTTGAGATTTCTTAAATTGTATCAATGTAAATAGTATCATAGGGAGTTGAATTTACATAATTTAGTTGGACTGATCTATTTAAGTAAACTGAGACAAAGATTTTGATTTTGCAACATTTAACTTTTTTCAGTGTATAGCTTTACATTGTTGATTTTCAGTGAATGTCAATTGTTATTTTCCCTTTCTTTTGCAACTGTAGCAAGGATATTTACCAACAGTACGTCCATATTACAGTCAGTTTTTCAGATATCTACCTACCCTGATTTTTTAAAAGTTCTTTCAATACAGAAAAAATAAGTTACTCTGCATTCTCTTTTTTTTAACTTGGAAAAACTTTTGACTGTTGATAGCGAGCTATACACTGACTCAGCTGGAATTGTTCAAGTATTATTCCACTGATTGTGTGAACCAATGACACAGCAGGTTTGATTCTACATTTTACACAATACTCTTATGGTGATTCATTACATCTTCACATGCTAAACCCACTGGCAGACGGATCAAACAATGAGCTATTGTTCACTGCCCATTGGGAACTTGTGCAAAGCTGAGGAACTTTATTCTCCTCAAATCAAAATGGACAGAAGAGGTCAACTTGAACTCATAAAAATTTGACTGTATTTTATTTGTTATCAAAAACGTTAAGGTAACTATCATGAAGCTATGGGATTCTCGGAGTTGGATGTACCCTTTCTCCACTCGACCCTGTGCTCTCTAGGTCACATGGCAGAAAATAGACATCAACAAATCAACAGCTGTGGTCCTTCAAATATCTTTTGTTTAGTGGAAAGAGGTAATTTAGAGCTAAACTGGACCAACAGCTGAACCTTAGTCAGCTCTCTTCTGAACGACTTGAAAGACTTTGGAATCAGCAAGATGTCTACAAAAACCGACTTGTCAACTAGCACCTGTAGCTGGAAACTGCAAAAATAGCTTCAGTGCCAAATGGAGCAGTTCATTTATTTTCCTACTACATAAACACAACAAAATACACGTTATTTTGAAGTCAGTATATGTGTATCTATGTTGTTGTGGTTGCTAGAGATTCCCAATCTACTTCAGGCCTGTGATAAGTACAGCACGCATCACAACACTTTTTTGCAGGGTTTCATTTACACTAACAGATATATAAATACAAAATTTACTCTAACATTCATTCACAATGTCACAAAATCTCTGAAAAAACCTGAAAAATACAATGTCTGTGTACGATGGGAGAAATTTTAAAAGATGCCACAGTAGCCTAAAGGTGTTGTCTGTAAGAAAAAGTTTAAAAAATGCTTAAAACTGACTATCTGACCCTGTTCTATGATGTAAAGTAGGTTGTCTGTAGTCTGGGGAGGGACTAAAGTAAAGTCGCCTACAATCGGTCAAAGTAGTAGGCTAACCCACAAACTCTCATCTGATGCTGCTATAGAGGACTGGGAATGGACTAAATTCAATTAATTATGACAGATTAAGTACTTTACATCATAACACATCAGTTAGAGAAAGTATTTTACACAGCCATGTCTCCTATGGTGTTTCTTCAATGCATTTTCAACATAACGAAACCTCATATAGCCACGTCTTTTAACCTCTTTGTGGACCAAACAGGTTAATTTAAGTATTCCCCTCCACCACCACCACCACCACCACCGCGTCTTCAGAAGCTCCCGTTTGCTTTGTCTCACCAGGCCCGCACGCCTGACTACAACCTCATCTTCTCCCCTCTGCTGAGACTCCTTACCCCCAGGCTGTTTTCACTCCCATCCTTGGCTCTAAGAGAATACAGAATTCTGCTCTCAAATCCAATCAGCCCACTCGGTGTCCAAACCGGTCCCCTACTGAATTCGCTGTCAAATTAAAAATGATTTGTTCTTTTTCTTTCGACCCCTTTTGCATCTCGTCTCGTAGCTTGCACTCTTCCCCCTGATCTGGTCTTTTTAGCTTGTACTTTGGTGATTTTCTCATCTTTACCCGTTTTATGTTGCCTTCAAGCCCGTTTTGTCAGGGCCGGGCTGTCAGTGTCGATATCGGAAAACATGCCAGGCCAAGTTTAGAAAGTGCAGTGTTGGCTTTTTTTGACAGAGGAGTTTCACCTGCGTTTTTGAATACTAGCAGGTTTTATTCTGAAAGCCTGTAATGTAAATGTAGTGACTAGCCACAATAACAAATACTCCATATGTATTAAACTGGAAAAACTCTCAGAGCAGTGCTCTATTGATTTGCATACTAAAACTAAATTTTCTTGTTAAAATAACCTGCATAGAAGTTTCCTTGTTTTCCGCCATCTTGTGCTATAGCTAGCTTGCACTATAGCTAGTTTGCGAGCACTGCTGGAAATTTGTCTTTTTGTTTGAACACACATATTACATTACTTTAAAAACTTATTTATTGTTTTTTTTATTCACTATTACAATATACAACTATTTTTACGTTGTTTTTTTCATATACAACACAATGCCCCTGCTAGGCTACCGTATACAATGCGGTGGAGCTATACAGTGTGCACTTTTAATTTGGTGGTCATAATATTACGGCTTTATTAGTTAACGGAGCAAATTTCTGGCACTTAAATCTTGTAAACAGCACATAGCTAATCAAGATAATTCTTAATATAGGTATTGGAATATGAAATGAATGGCAAGTATGTATTTGCCTAAGGCCTCAAGTTATAGAGCCCAAGGCAAGTAGTGTAAAGTACTTGCTGTTGCCCCAAGGATCAATGTAAACATCTCTATTCTATGGTTTTTAAAATATTTATTATATGGTCAAAAATGATTTATTGGAAAGGTTACTAGACATAGGCTACTGTAGGTAAGGTGAGATTATTTTTGGACTTATATGTGTTATTTATTCACAGTTACTAATGAATTAATATTATTTTCTTTATTATAATAAATCTGTGTAGTTAAAGCAGGTTAGCAAACACAAGTTGCTTCTGAAGCCACAATATGACATGAGGAATACCAAGAAACACAGAGAATATCTTTTTGTGTTTGTAGTATTGTCTCACTTTGTCCTACCTAAACAGCATTTTTTCCACATAATAAGATCTGGTGACCTTAGCTGATTAATGCAAAAATACATAGTAAAATAGAGAAAACTTTCTTTTCCACTTAATAAACTGGTGGTCCGACTTAACTTAACGCACACTCCGGAGATCTGACATCTAGTGATTTCAAACAGACACAAGAGTAAAGATTTAAAAGAAAAAAGGAGGATAGTTTATTTGAAATGTACAAAAGCTATGTACACAGTCACGCAAACCCACACAGAGTAAAAGTGGATGGTAGCATACATACAAACACTTTTAAAAAGGCTACTTTGAAATTCATCAAACAGGGAAGAAATCTGAGGGGCTTCTTGTTGTCCAAAATCAAAGTCACTTCCTGGTGGATCCTTCAAGCGCCCTGGGGAGGCCTTTGGGGAGGGAGGCGAGGATGTGGTAATTAGGGCCCGAGAACACACAGAGGTACTTGTAAATTCTTTTTAGAGAAAGCAGTTCATCCGACACAAGGTTGATGATAGAGTACCACCCCAGCACATCCTTGTCCTTTCTGATGGGTTCACCCTTGTGAGATGAGACCGCCGGGAGATGACGCCTCTGATCCGAAGGGCAAAAGCAGGAAATGGGATTCGACGCTGCCAAACCCTGGAGCTCAGGCTGTGATCAAAAAGCTCTTAATATCAGTGGACCGTAATGCTGGACAACCACATGTTTAAACTAGGGCTGTCAGGGCTAAAATTTACATTGTAATTACTCAAGCTTTCATATTTTCTACAATGTACCCACTGTTAAAAAGGGACAATTCAGTGTTGTGTAAAATAGGATCCACGAAATACTAAATACTAAAAGATATTTTAAGAGTAGTAGCCAGGAAAATGGCTTATTCTACAAATAAGTAATTTAATGCAAGAAGTGAGAATGTCCCAACGTGGCTGGTAGACCTACCGGGCCTTTTCTCAACAAAGTAGACTTTGTAAATATCCACTTAATGACAATTTCCATTTTATTTGTATTGTTTTGTCATTAAAGCATTTCTCCTGCTAGCTACTCCACTCACTGCTCATTGCTTTTGGGGTGTGTGATAGCTATTCAAATGTAGCTAATAGACCCCTATTTAAAAACACTAATGTATCCCTTGAAATGTCTTGTCACCAGCACTTACAATTGACAATTGTAAGGTGACACAGCACTGTACTTAAGTGCACATAAACTGTGAAAATAACAGCCACTATTATATATCTTCTTTAAATGCCATTTGGGACAAAAACTACATAGTATGCATCAGTCCCATTCACATTTCATGTTATGGCTGATCAATGTACTATATGCCAATTACTTTCCAGTACTACTTTAAGCAAACATTTAAGAATATTATACATAGTACAATATCTGTTAAAATAGAGAACCCGGAAGGGTTTAACATTTAGCATAGACAGCCATAGTTTAAACATTATACTGAAGGTCAAATATAATTTAAACACAGTACCATGCAGTACATATCTATAAACGAACATGTAATGTCTTCATGAGAAAATATCTGATATCTACATATATCCATTCCCTGGTAATTCACTATTCATGTTGTTCAACCTTGACATCTTCAGCAAGGCACAATGTGAAATTCTTTCAGTGCACCACATGGTAAAGGGCTGCCACTTGGGCAAATACTGGATGGGAATCATCTGTAAATGCTTTTATATACCCCTGACTATACTGTATTTGGAGCTAAAAACGTATGGCTTTTTAACAAATGACGATTTTCTTAATCCTAGCTACTATAACTTGTCACTGTAACATATTATATGATGCACATATTACAAGATAAGCACATTTTTATGGACTATGTAAAAAGATTTCACAAATGTTCAGTCAGTGCTTGTGTAGTTCATAAAATCCTAATGTTGCAAAAGTTAAGACTGGATGGAAGATGAGGTGTTCGATTGCTCTCAGCTTATCATGTTCAGATACTTGCTCTCCTCAGCCAGCGCCGTGAGCATGGAGTTCATATCTCCGATGGCCATGTTGCCGATCCCTGCCGGTACGGATGCGAGGGTCACTGAGTTTCGAGGGGTTGTGAGACGTGAGGAATTCTGGGAAAGGCTCTGCAAAAGACCTGGACTAAGAGTGCCAGACATGAGACTGGAGTGGTCCCCATCGTCCAACATTGTGTCAAAGTCGATTTGGGCATGCTCTGCTGTCCCTGATCCATTTGTTGAAGAGTCTGCGGTGCTGCTTGAAACTTGGTTGACTCCTGGGGAAGCCATGTTGGCAGGGGCATTTGTGGTATTAGCTTGTGGAGCTTGTGGGGCGCAGGGGGACATTGGGGCGTCAAAGCTGGCAGGCTCAAACATATGGATTTGGCCAGTGTAGAAGACGGCGGAGTTAGGATTTTCAGAATGATGGACTATAGAACCGGTAGGCCTCTTTGGGCTGGCCTCTGAGTTGTTGCTGCCTCGACATGGGCTCATTTCCATCTTAGGTATCCTGTTCAGTTGTACCACAGATCCTGCGTGCCTAGTTCTGGGCTCTGTGGGTGGCCGAGGTTGTATCAAACCTCTGCCCCCGTTTGGAACATTGGGCTGCTGTAGGACAGTGTGATAACCGTCTGCTTGGTTCACATGAGGATACCCGTCAGTCCTTGCCCTGTAACTTGGCAGTTCTGAAGCTGCCATACCATTCCTGTTAGCCCTCATGCTTGTGCTGCCAGATATTGGGATGGACTCCTGGCCAAATCCTTGCTGAGGACTCATTTGCTCGCCAAGGTTGGTGCACTGCCTCTGTTGCTGTTGGCCCATCTGCCGCTGGCCGTTCTGGTTTGTGTATGCCTGTATAGACATGTTCTGGCTCATAGGTAACACCTGCTGGTTGCCGCTGAGGCCATGTCCAGGCTGCAAAGAGCTGAAATTGTGCCTTTGCTGGACAACAGCGAGGTTCCCCCGTAGAGGATGCTGCTGCTTGGTTAGCTTGTCTGAAGAGTCCACAGTCCCAGAGCTAACCTCATTCCACTGCACAGGCATGTTGTTCTTACTCATGTTGTGAGCAAGCTGTTGCTGAGAGCCCGCAAAGGACTGCATGTCAGTGTCCACCATGGCCATTCTCCTCTGGGAGTAATGAGATGTAGGAGGGGCAATGCTTGCCTGGTAGCCCTGGGACTGGTTGTTGGGGTGGTAGGGTGGACCCGAGTTCTGGGTTCTGAGGTACTGCACCATATCATCTGGAAGCACAATGTCATCTTCTCCACTCTGCTCCATTCCCGCCATAGCACCATCCATCGCCATGTTCTCCATGGCCACGTTCTCTGAGATGCTCGGTGGCCGTGGTGCAAACGGGTATCGTTGAAGGCTGCCGTCGGAGCGAGTGTAGCCTTGCATAGCCAATGCTTGGTGGCGGTCTTGAATACTCATGGGGTTCATGTTGTTCATGCTGTTGTAGCGCTGGACTCTAGGGAAAGACTGAGGGTCTACTGCTGGACGGCGGACAGGATCACTGGCTCTTCGGGGAAGGTTGGCGGGTACTTCGTGAGGCATCATGCTCTGATTGCCATATCCAATGTCACTGCACCGCCGTGGGACAACTCCAGTAGGTGGCTGGTGATAGAAATGGGACTGGCCTTCCTGGGAGTCGTTGTATAGCGCCATGCGGGTTCTCAAGCTCATTCTATCTATGTTGGGCAGGGGAGTAGGGGGCGCTCCACCGATGGCAGCGGCGTACTTAGCTTTGAGGCGATAATGCTGAGCCGGTGTCAGACTTAGCAGGCTTGGAAGACCGCCTGCACCTGCACCACCTCCACAATGACTGGCCTCACTGGACCTCCGGGACAGGTCTGTTGAGATGGGGTCGTAAGAATCAGCTGAACTTATGTTGTTGTGGCGGTTCACTCCAAACTGAGACGCTTCACTGGAACGACGACTGGAGTAACATGGAGAAATACCAGAGGAGCGGCGACTCATGTAGGCAGAGCTGAGGGTGCTGGTGGTGCTGTCCCGCCTTTCATTCAGCTGGTTTAGTAGTGTCACCTCACAGGTAGATGGGTCATTGAGACGCTGTCCAGGGTACTGGCCACTGAGGTTACCCATAATGTTGGAGTTGTCCATGAGGGGACCTGGTAGACAATGACAGGAATAGTTAGATTTTTTGTTGTCAACATGCTATCAGTTCTGTGTGCATTGTTTTCATGGGGAGAGAAACTAAAAAATCCTATGCAAAAAACAATCAGTCAATCAGAGCTACTAAAACTAATTAAGTGCTTTAAAATACGATTCCACTTACCAACTGCAGGTATAGGCGGCAACTTGGTGTTGTGGTGTTGGCCTTGTGGTGGCTGTAGTGCAGAGTTACCCCAGGGGCAGGAGTCCCTTACTGTCTTTAACCTTTCCTTTTTAATATTCTCCAACTTGATGGTGACTGAGCCATGGGCCATTGCTTTTCTCAACTGGAGCCCCACACCAGCTTGTGGCCCCCCAGCGGGAACAGTGGAGTCAATCATGGGGTACTCGTCCTGTGCGCTCAGGTCCCCGAAACTGCCCCCGCTGTGCATGGCCATCTCTACTCCACTGTCATTGTTGTTGGTGCTGCTGAGAGGCGACGGCTCACTGCTACATGACGAGTGCCCGCCAGGACTGGACTGATACGTCTGAGGTGAAAGAACAGATTTTGTTGGAATACTGTAAAAGGGGGGTTAACACATTGATACTTAAGACTTATCTATGTAATCTCCCCCAAGCACTGAGGAAATCGGACAGATATCTCTTGTTAATATTGTTAGCAGGAGCAAAGAAAGCCATAACCCGTAAATGGTTGTGTGTAGAACCACCATCAGTTCTGGAGTGGGAAGATGTTGTCAGGGAAATTCATTCAATGGAAAGACTAACCTTTTCTTTAAGACTTGCTGCTGATAAATGTAAGAAGTATTCAAAAAAATTGGATCCTTATCTTAATCAGAGAGCACTGTAATTTAATACCAATTGTGTGATTATTATTTCTTTTTTATTTGATTGTCTTATATTGGTCTGTATTCTTTTGTTTTGGATCTTTGTGACCTCTGTCCTTCCTAGATGCTCTGAATGTGTGTTGTGGTCTGTACTGTTCAGTTTTTTTTTGTTTTGTATATATATTTTAAAACAAGACCTTTATGAAAAATGAAGTTTAAAAAAAAAACACATTGATACTAATATTATATTATTATATATTAGTTATCCCCTAAGCTTCAACATCTTTGGGGGAAACTAGTAAACCATCGTACCACGAGGCAGGTTGCTGGGAGCCCTCTTGTTGCCACCACGCACCCAACATACAAGTAATTTATAGAATATACTTGTAAGAATATATAAAGAAGAAATCAGACTAGATGAGGGTGCGACCTTAAAAATATTGTATAAAATTATAAAGAATACTAAAAAAGAAAAAATGACATGACATGAATATGACAGGCCTTGGTCCAGAAAAAAAACCTTTTCATGTTTCTTTAAGATGAAATAATTAACATGGTTTAATATTCCGATTGTGATGGTGTTTTGTATTAACTAATGTAGGCCGCTGATTCCATAATGGCATACATTATAGATGAGTTTCATTTATTTACAACAAGAAAACAAGTGGATAATAGATGAGTTCTGTGAGCAACAATCCAGCTGCAACACTAATTCAAACTGGCTAAAACTAAAGTCCTGATCACAGCTTGATGTTGGCACTATTTGTTCAGCAGAATCAGCACACAGGCTAAAACAGTCCCAGCTCTTCAATATTAATGTGACAATGACTTTTATCAGCGGCCGACAGAACAAGTTACTGCCAGTGATCTGAAGAACCCATTCTGGTCTAAGATGGAGGGTCTGTATATCTTGTAAAACTTGTGTGCAAAACAGAATGATTTGCATGCAAAAAATGGCTGACACAAGTCAAGAGTTTCCATGCACAGACAGAAGCTCACCTGAGTGAAGACTGTCCATTAGGAAAGTTAAATAGGAAAAGAGCAAGTTTGGGGTGAGTTAGAAGAATGTAGTTAGTTAGCAAACACAGTAATGTTAGTTAAGTGGGGAAGAAGGCATGTAACCTATGTATAGTAGATAAGTTATTATTGGGAGGTACAGTATTGACTTTATCTAGTAAAAGAAAATAGTGGACCAAAGCAACAGCTGTCTTGCTATCGTGAAGGCTAGCTAGCTTTGCTGTTGACAACAAATTTAGAATTAGCGTACCAGCATATCTTATTTGACTAGAATTTCATAGGTCATGGTTGACTCTGGGGGGGGTGGGGTTAATATATCTATTTTGTCTGTCTTAGTTGTAACTTGGGTGTATTTTACTATTTTACAGCGTTTGGAAATTCAAAACAAGGTGGGTGATGCAACAACTGTTAGCATTACTAGCTAAACAAGTAACATGACGCTTCTGTACTGTTTCTGTCCAATATTTCTTCTACAATGTTAGCAGGAATTGTAAGGAAAACAACATTCACAAACAGTAATTTAATACTCACTAAAGAATTTTCCGTCTTGATCGACTTGACTTGCAAACAGTCCTCCACTCCTCTAGAGCCGATGGTGCCGTCTGTCTTCCCATCTCCACCGTTCAAACCGTGTCTGGAGTTGACTTCATTCTCCCCGTTACCTTTTGGTGGTTGTTGCCTTGGGGGAACATCACTACGCTGTTTCTTGGTTACATGAGCATCAGGTCCGTGAACTGTCTTGACGTGCTTCCTGAGAGAGCTGGGATCTGTGTAGCGCTTGGTACAGCCCGGGATCTTACACACATAGGGTTTCTGGCAAAGATGAGAAAATGTTAGCTAGCTAAAGTATTTGTTTAAAAGTTACCATTCAACTAAGTGATGAAAGTACCTCATTGGAGTGCGTTCGATTCTGGTGCTTGGCCCGATCCGATGCGTTGGAGAAGGCCTTGTTGCAGCCTTCGTGCTCACATACATAGGGCTTCTCACCAGTGTGGGACCTGAGGTGGGTCTTGAGGTTCTCCAGGCGAGAGTATGCTTTGGCGCAACCCTCAAACTGCAACATGCACAGGGATGGACAGTCAGTACATGTAGAAGTTTTAGCAAATCTGTGCTTATGGTTTTTCTTAAATGGATTTCTGTATTTGTCCACATTTACAGGTGTAAGATTAAGGTTGCTATGTTGTGCTCTTGGCTATAAAAACAAATTTTTCAATAAAACTTTTTTTTTTTCAGTAAAAAATTCTATGCTATGCTAACAATTTAGGAATTTATTTCTTCTCCAACTTTCAAGAAGTGTGCCACATTCACGGATTATGAATACTATAATGGAAGGAATTATGCAGTATATACCAATGGTTCTCAAGTGGTGGCTCAGGGCCAGAAAAGTGGGTCACAGAGTGGTTGATTATAGTTTATAGATTTTTGTTTACTTCATTTGAAACGTGGTTGTAGTAAAATAAGTTAAAAAGTAGGTTACGGTTAAATGAAAAGGGATAACATTCAGAAAAATTGAGAACCAGTGACATACTATAATTTGAGTAGACAGGCTGTATCATGGCTCTGTTTATGCCCAGCTGGTTGGCAACTGTTGTTTAAATGTAATCTACCCTTGGCCTGGTGCCTGCCTACTGTGGAGTGCCACACAAAGCCAAACACACGGGTAAAAAGACCTATTATCTGCAATAACTAAACTAAGTGTGAGGTGTGGTAGGGCTTTGTCTGTGGTGCTTTGTTGAGACAAAGAGCAGTCTGTGTTTAGCCTTTTGTATGTGCTGTACGGTACAAGCTATCATTTTGTATTCCTTCTGAGCTGTCATTGTCAATGCTTTGAAATGAAAAGAAATTAAAGTCGCAAAGAAAATTGTTCGTAAAGTCAAGAAAATTCCACCTCAAAAGACAAGAGTGTTATGGGGAGTCGCACGTGGGATTTGGGGGCAAAGAATGTACAGCCTGTCTGCAGATTTTAATTACACACCCACGCTGTCAATCACCCTCATTACATGGCCTTCTCAAGTCATCTGTTTAATGCATTCATAAGAGCCGCGGCATAGGCTTTGAAGACTTCACACAGAGGGCTTCAGTGAGAGCCCCCCATGATTTATCAACATAGAATATATCACCATAAGAGAAGACGAGAAACTATATTTGAGTAGTTTTTACATCTCAGCCAAGGCTCAATACATCTAACCTGGAAACTAGTTTGAAATAATATGCACTAACTTCAATAAGGCTGTAGCATAGAAAGTAGGGCTCAACGATTTTGAAAAAATATCTAATTACAATTTTTATGACAGATATTACGATTACAATTAGATCTGTGATTTGTTTTTAAAGCCAAGAATCAGTTCACATTTTTCAGTTTTGCAAAAAGGAGGCTAGGAAGGGCTATCAGCGGTTAAAGAAAATGTCAAACTGACCGGTGATGATGTAATTTGTGGTTGCGCCTGAAGATAACAAAATTCCCCTCTAAGCATATTGATGTCGATAAGCAAAGTAGGTACTCTACTGCAGCCTTGGACAGTTATGAGTTTGCCCTTGGTCCAGTAAAGAATATATCCAAGTAAATTTAAGATACAAGCATTAATAAAAATGATAACCACGCAAAGACTACAGAACGGATTTGGATGAAATTTTCAGGGAAGGTCAGGAATGATACAAGGAACAATTGATTAGATTTTGGGAGTAGTATTTTTTTTAAAGAATGACATCTGTTGGCAACTTTACTCCAACAATACTCTACCAATTAAGATTAAATTTTCCAGGAAGGTAACCAGGTGAATGGGAAAGATCTGCCTTGGCGGAGGTCTATGCTCTCCGGGTGCTTTCTAGTTTATGTAAATTTCCATTTTAGCCCTTTTAGTATATTGGCCTATTGCTTTCACTAATTTATCAGTTTAGCGGCCTGTTTAGCACTTACCTATAGCTAGACTACAATAGGCAGTACAATTTGTCAGTATGGCATTCAATTCTTGCGATAGTAATGTCTAGTGAATAAATACCCCAAATGTGGAGTGACAAAAAAAACTTTACAAAAATTCTTAGACAGAACCTTAATAAGTGTTTCTTAGACTAGTACTGGCTCTAACTTGGTCTTACGGGTATGCTGTATGCCTCAAATAACTTTAAAACCCATTATATTTTCTGTACTTCTTCTGTTGCCTTCTTGCTAACCTGAGCTAACCCACATCTGCAAAAACTATATTTACAACAACAACACACGCAACAAGCATAACCGTTTCTTTGAGTCATCTCCAGTTGGTCAGAGTTATACCACTATATTACGGGAAAATGCATGCTATCCCGTATCCTCCCTTAAGACTTTCATATGCCATCCATTTATGTTGTTTAATACTAACTAACATTGGCTCTGTTGAGTTCTTACTGTGCATTTGTGTGGCTTCTCTCCAGTGTGTCTCCTCATGTGGACCACCAGCATGTACTGAGCCTTAAAGGGTTTCTGCTCCCGGGAACACTCCTCCCAGCGGCATACAAACTCCTTCTTCTCACCGTGGATGTGGTCGTTGTTGATATGCTAAGATAAAAATAAAATTAGAATGTTAAATAAGCCGATGTCATATAACTTTTAGAAGAGGAATTTCAAGCACTTGCAACATTTGGATCTGTGGTGATTGAAGAATGGTACTACATAGTTTGAAGAAAAGTGAAAGAAATTGCAGTAAAATTCTCAATTGGACTCTTGGTGTGGACTTTTATGTGTGACAACAATAGAAGTCATTTGTTGTGAAATAAATTGTAAGATCAAGCATTTTCAAGCACTTTCTAAAAAATGCAAGAACTTTTCAAACCTTGAAAACTCACTGATAGAATTCAAGGATTTTCAAGCACCTGAACGAACATTGAAATTGGGTTGTCAAAAGATCCAAACTAATGACTATTAAAGTAACACATAAAGTGGAGTCTACATGTCCTCCTTGTGTTTCAGGTCCTCTCCAGGCACTCTGGTTTGCTTGCATTTTTCAAAGACAGGGAGAAATGGTCAGTTGAATTGAATGATTGTGAGACTGTTATCTGTGATTCTGTCTCTGTGTCAGCCCTGCGACTAACTTACTATTGTCCGGGGTATAATCTAACTAAGGCCCATAGTTAGAAATAGTATCAATCCCAACCAAGATGCATGTGCCTAAACATTTAGCTGTCTTTGCACTGGATCAAATTGTTGATTTCTTCCACTTTTTGTTAATATAAACTACCTGAAACTATCTTCAATAATAATTTTGGCATTAAACATTATGGTAACGCTTTAAAATAAGGTATGTCTATAAAGCATCTAGAACACATTAGAGTAAGGATGCACTAATTATTAACAAAGATGAACTAATTATTAACAAAACAGTAACACGTT
>JAVQKG010400207.1:0-22379 GCA_036025885.1 Hypseleotris bucephala | reverse complement strand
TAAAATGCAGTGTTCATTCACCACCTGAAACGAACTCACCCTTATACTACTAATAAAAAGTACACAATAATGTAATACAAATTGAATGAAACAATGTTGTAAAATGGTAAACATTAGATACTAAACAAGGTTCTTTGTTGAAATTAGTGTGTTACAGGTAATCTTCAGTTACAATCAAAATCTACTTGACACACTCACATTGAAAGATAGATCAGAAATCGTTAATATTTTGGGGAAGTCTGGAATGCACTTCAATCAGCATTGTACATCACCTTAAATTATATACTTTATATTCATAATTCTTATTTCTTTTTTTGTCTTTTTAACAAGGACATAAACCAAAATTCCATCAAATTAAGAATGCGATTTGACCATATTATTATAATTTTAGAAGAATCTGTATTCTAAGGATGAATTACCAGTAGAAAATCATAGTTTAATAAAGAGTTGCATGGATCAAGCCCTTCCATGTTTGGCTTCAGGAAAATACATTTTACAGAGTATGTAACTTTGTAGTGAACACATTTACTGGGCCTAATCAACACTGTGTCTATCTGCTGGTCCTCTGGTATATTAGACCATTTTCAAAACCCCCACAAACCACAAACTAAATAAAACAAGAAGACTGAAACTTATAGTGCATGGTTTATATCAGGATCTAACCTAAACCCATCAGTTAGCTGTTCTGCAGCTTGAGTTTGTAATTCAAGTTCTGTTTGAAGAATGGCACAGCTATGTAAGGTTTTTGTGTATGTTTTACTGTAGAGAAGACCATAAGTAAATACCAGCGCTGTGCATCTTCAGTTAATTCTGTTTGGGATTAAGGCAAAAAGATGACAGCGCATGTCCACAGATCAGGGGGCTGTGAAGAAAAAAACTTGCATGACAAACTCGACACTCACTACGATAAATTTTGAGTAAAACCTCAATTAGACATTCAAATAATGCACACTTAATTTGTGAGCGTTTGTTACTCCAAAATCTTACCTTATTGAAGTGTTTTGTAGATTAGTCTTGTGTGGTAGAGTTCGAAACAAGGCACAGGGCAGAGGCTGGGCTCTCCTGGACATGTTTTACAATAATATGTTGTTTGTCCTCTCAGGTCTTTAACATTAGAGTCAGTGTCTTCCTCAGTCTCATCAACTACATCCTCCTCATTTTCTTCAAGCTTCTGTCTCTTCCTCTCTACCTCTGAATCCTCTTCAGGTCTCTTTCTCTTATGCTGTGAGCAGACCTTGCAGTCAGTATCAGCATCTCTCTTTCCCAGAAAATGGCGTCCTGATAGGCGTGCCGGTACACCTGAGCAGGTCTGAGTCACTTCCTGAGGACTTGGTGACGCTGGTGTAGATGTAGATGCTTCAACAGTTGACTTGGAGGGATGTTGGCTATCAAGTGGAGCTGGTGCAATTGGCAAAACGGCTGAGTTGAGTCAGACTTAATTTATGAATTAATAAATGTAACACCAGATAAGAAGAACTGAGGGAGCCTAACAAAGAGCTCCAAAACAAATAAACCTGTGCAGTTTGGTTATATAATTCAGTGAATGGGTTCGATAAAGTTAAATTGTGGGAACTTAAATGTGTTTTTGTACAATCTGTGGTAGTTACCTGCAGAATGAGGTTCAAGAAGCTGGCAGGACACCTCTTGGTCCATTGTGATTGGCCGACAGAGGATGGTCTTGTTTTTCATTGGTCGTCGACGTGGCATAGGCACATGCATGGCATCAGTCTGGGTACTGGCCTTTAGAAATTTAGAGTATATAGAACAATTAATACTCATTTAAACACTAGCATAATATATGAATGAATCTACACACATAACACATGGTCTACTCTGTACGTACATGATCAAGGTTCTGGATATTTTTGTTGGACTTTGTTGGAGCAGGAATTCCTTAAAAGGCAAAGAAACACAAACAATCAACAACTATTCTACTTGATTTCTCACAGTTACACATATTAATATGCCGTTTGCTGCTGAACAAACAAGTGTAAATACCATTAACTTTAGGAGACTCTGGTCTGATGCCATTGCTGGTAGAGTGCTTCTCAGTCTCAAAATGAGTGTAGCAATAATGAAGGAGGCAGGCTATATTGCAGAAGTTCCTCACAGAACCCAAGCACTGAAGGTTTTCTGTCATGTAGCCTTGTCTCCTGCAACTGTCACACCGAGCCATCTGTGTATAAATAAACAAGACATTGATTTCAGTGATATAGTACTTTTACGAGATGTGGTGCAATACAATGTGACCAGCCTCTCACCCCATAGTAGAGCACAGTATACTGGGACATGCAGTAAGATTTACAGAACTCTTCCATCCTGCCCCCATAGTGACTGTGCATCATCTTTTCAGAGAAGCCAGAGCAGTAGGTACATGGATGCCAAGGATGATTTGAATTTATCTCTTTTTTAAAGAGTATTTTACAAGCTGAAAGACACAATACAAGGTCAGTTCTGTAGCATAAGGAGAATGACAAAAAAACAACCAAGATTTCTAGGATCTGAAGTTCTTACTACCACTAGATTGGACACATATCGTATGGTTTCAGCTTCTATTTACAAATATGCAGGTTTAGTGATGATTACCTTCACAGCAGAATGCCAGGTTGTCTTGATTGTTGGTAATCATTTCATAAAGCACCTTTTCTTTCTTGCAAAACTCGCATGATGCAACGATATTCTTCTGTATTTTATATTGTGTACTGCATACGTCGCTGCAGAACATTGAAATATTACCCTGTATAAAACATTAGCAGCTTATTGTTAACCAGAAAAACAAAATAAGCCAACCGACAGACATTATGCATAAAGTTTACCCACCTTGTGACTTAATATGTGTGGTTTGGTCTTAAACTTCTTTTTACATTGATAGCAAGACAGTTTTATAATAGGCAGCTCTGTTCTGGAAGGGCCCAGTGCTCTTTCAGAAGCAGAGGGCATTTCAGAGTTACGAGAAACTGAAGAGGTTGGTGACATTCTGGAGTAATAGTTGTGGATTGAATGTGGGTCTTCATTTGAAATGTTCCCATTAGAAGTGGTTGATTTAGGGGCTTCTTTATTTGGTGAATCTTTGGAAGACGGAGTCCCATTTGTGAGGTCTGTAAGGGAGTGGCTGGCTTTCTGTAAAAATTAAAATGTATTCAATTATAAAATTTAAGAGGAAACAAATCAGAGGTGAATCTTCCATAAGTGACTGGTCTTTACCCTGAATGTAGAAACACAGTTATAGGAGCAGAAATTTCGGATGGTGCCGTCCACCATGGCGAGATGATACTGAGGCACAGCTGTCACCTTGCAATGACTGCAAGGAAAAGCAGTATCTAAAGAGGAAGGAACAATATGAGTAGATACGAGTGTGATAAAATACATGCAGAACCAAAAGAATATGCATTGATCATAAGCTTTCTTTACCACTAAGTATATGTTTTGATGGACGACTCTTTTCCAGACATAAAGCTGAACAATAAAGTTGAACTTTTCCCTTTTGGTCTCGCTCCATGATAGTTGTGCACACTACAACCACCTTATGACAGCAGGCACACTGACTGGTCTTTCTGCAGGTCTGTGTGAATTATACATGATTTATATTGACCATTTGATTGTTTTTTGGTGATTTACAAAAGTGACATGTACCTGTTTGTAGGTGCTGATGCAGGTGGGGCTGCAGAAGTTCAGTTCAGACTTGTCGACCATAAGTGTCTGACAGGAGTCAGAGTTACTATTGCAGTAGAGTCCACATCCTTCACAGCAGTTCAGAGCTAACTGTTTTAACTTTCGCCAAGTCACAAAACAAGCATCACTACAAAGTCTGTGCAGAGAACCTTGATGGTTGACCTCGTGTTCAATCTGAAAAAGAAAGTGTCACTGTCAAACTAAAAGATCAATAATTACAACTAGAAAATAAATTAAATGTATGTTTTTGCTTACCTTGTCAGATAATTTGCAGACACTACAGTACGGTTTTTCTGGTGTCCGTTCGACAGGTTTTTGAGGCAACTTATTTTCTACCTGTTTATCCACCCATTTTTCTTGAACATTTTTAGATGACTTTTGTTTGTGTCTAAAAACTGATAGACAAAACTGCCCACAAAAGTTAATATACGTGTTGTTTTCAGCAGAAATTGTGACCATCTCCCGGCTTGGCAGCGTAATTTCCCTAAACAAAGACAATTACAGAAATTGTTAACAACACATATGTAACTTGCATAAAAGTCATAATCATGTTTTGTTAAAAAAAAAGAAAGAAAGATGTACTCACTTATGGCACTGAAAACATAACTTGTTTTTTCCAGCTAAAGGCAGGTGTCCAGTTAGACAGACTGTGGAGCAGAAGAGTTGTGTCGACCCTTTTCTTTGGAATGCTGTTTGTCCTTTTAATAAAATCTAAAACATAAATTACACATTTATTAAATTAGTCTGTCATATGTAAATAACAAACAAATTTAAAATAAAAGTAATTAGTACCTTGGAACAACCACTGCAACGCACACCACCAGGAATAGTGGGTGGAGGTGGACGTGTGGCCATTGGTGTTAAAACAGGTAGTGTACTTGGAATTTGGGCATGTGACCTTAAAGTGAGAGGAGTCATTGCTTGGAGCACAGTTCCTCTTCCAGGGATAAAGATGGTGGTTGTTGGGGCTCGGACAGGTGCTGGGACGGGTGCTGGAGCTGGAGCGGGAACTGGAGCAGGGGCTGGAGCAGCTGGTGGCACTTCAGCAAAAATAAATATGTTACATACTGAAAGCCTGTAACGAATACTTAGAATCTAATGCTTTTTACAACATACTCACCAGATGGATGGGCAAACGCATTGCTCCCACCTACAGAGTAGACTGAACTAATCCTCAGCTCCTCCTTAAATAGAAACAGAATGACAAACAATGTGCATTTCTGCTTTTCATTGACAAAATATAAATTATCAGCATTTGACCCACCTCCTCATGCTCAAGCTCCTCCTTAATCTGTTGGATGGAGCTCTGCGGCAATAAAGCATGGTCATACTCCTCATCAATGGGCTCTTCTTTGATATTTACTTTGGGCGACAGAGGAGGATTGGCATTCTCTGTCTGAGTGGTCGGAGGCTGTAGAAATGGAAAGGAGAGGTATTTAATACAGTTCTAAAAATATGAAGGTATTAAGAGAGTATAGCCTTCAATGAGGCATGTGTCTACATCTTTACCGGTGGCTGCTGGCTGTCTTCTGTCTCCTCACTCTGATTGGGAACATCTAACAAGAATAAATAACCATTGTAAAAAAAAAAGCAAAAGTTCTAGGTAATGGTATGTTTTAGTACATGTGTCATTAGAGATCATCTACATATCAGCACTTTACCTCTGCTATTCTCAGGTGTACTGTTCTGGGAAGAGTGGGCTGTAGTGTCAGAACTAGAGCTTTCATTGTCCTCCTCTTCTTCAACCTCTCTGGAATGACCAGCAACGGTGTCACTTTTAGTTTCAGACTTGCCCTCTTTTGACTGACTGCTTTTACTTGGTAAGGTAAAGTCCCAGTCATCATCATCCACACCACCTGGAGGCAGTGCATCCATGGCATTGTCAAGGGCTGCTCCTCCACTTCCAGCACTAGCTCCGAGGTTAAATGAAGATGGGGGATTAGACGAGAAGGATGCAATGCGAGGGAATGTGTCATCCGCCTCCTCGTCCATCTTGTCGTCTGGTCTGCTACAGAAGCTATCCTCTTCAGAAAGTGTCTGGTTCTTTTTCACATCCTTAATCTCATCTTGGCCACTTTTAGAAGAGGAGCCTGAACCTCTGGAAGAGTCAGCAAACTCTCCAAGACCCATCACTTCGTCAAATATCCTGGACATGTGCTCCTCATGCTCCTGCACATAAAATGACAAGTACTCGGTCATATGAAAGATGTGTCTGAACATTTTGTATTAAGTTTTGTCCCTGACACTGCAGTGGATGAAAGAATAAGACAAACCAGCACAACAACGAAAAAAAGACCATCACATGACCTTTACACCAGCATTTCAATAAACACTGTGTTCTGGCTGCACATGGGTTTTGTATGATCAACTTCTTAGCATATCCACAGTGGTAGGAACCTGGTCAGAATATATTATATGGCTGCAACCTCCATGTTGTCCCACCAAATTCCAAAATACTAAACCACGGCTTTATGGGATATTTAGGTACGTAAATGTGCACAGAAGCAAATGAGGGCCCACGCGATCAAATGTGCATTTTAGGCTCATACCTAGAAAAACATCCTACTCTATTGTTTACTATAGTGCTGTTGTTGTTATATTTTATAAAGAAAGGGAACAGTGCAACACAACACTGAGGTGCTGAAACATTAGCAAATTACAATATGCTTATGTGCTTATTCATAAGATATAAATAAATGTTACTTGTAGTGGAAGCATGCAACTCTGTTTAGCTGTGAGCTATTAGGCTACATGCGCTAGTTAGCTTTAGCTAGCTTACACTTGGACATCTGGCCTTCCACGCAAGTACTTACAACCTGACTTGCAAGATAATATTCAATGCACCCGTTTTACTACAAACCTTGGTTTTCTGTCGTGTGTGGGTGTGTTTTGTTTATTCGTACCTTTATTCGTCTAAGCCTCAATTCCTCGGAGTCCGCCATGTTTTAATTATGCCGCAGACGCCGTGCTACAAACATCCACCCACCACCGCCACTCACTGGGCTGTGTACAGGCGACTGGTCCGCCCTGGTCTGGTGATTTATCTGTGCAAAAACACGAAATAGGACAGCCGAATATTGTGCTCTGTTTTGTAGCTGCCACCAAAATTCCTTACTAAAAAGAAATGACATATGTAGTAATTATTACAGTCATTATGGTAACAGTGTATATTTATGCATAAATGAGATAACAAATAGGGTCTGAAGATTAAATGGTAAATGTGACAAAAATAATGTACAAGTTGCATTGGTATATTGGTTATTAAAGCACACTTTTTAGCTTCTCTTTTCCAGCAGAGGGCCATCCAGTTAACTATGGTTTTACCGTAACACCAAGCCTAAGGCGCACACCACTTGTTTCGCTGAAAAAAGGATGTACATAAAAGTAACATTTTATTAAAATTCTAATAAGCTGTAATTAAACAACCATTAATAAGATTAAAACACATCGAAAAATAAAAACAGGCGAGCATTTCGAATTTTGTGATTTCTTTTATTTCAACTTTACGGTAATTTTTAAGTAGATATAGCTAAACTAGATTTATTTTTGCCGCGAAGTGCGAAGTGTACGATCTATTTCTATACCCGACCTGCGGCGCGTCTTATTTTGGGTCAGCCCCATGGTCAGCCCTCCTCTACTACGCCTCCAGGAAGCAGGACCACTGTAGGGACATTTGTTTTTGACAGTGGCGTTTGCGCTAATTTGGTTGCTTTAGGTGAATGCTGAGGTCTCTCCGCCGGTGCATGAATGGCTGTGACGGCAGCGAGAGTGGTGGCAGCAGCCGGGGGGCCGGCCTCTTTGTCCCGGTTCAGAGGCGCACTGGTGGCCGGGGTCTTGGGGGACTGTATCGGCGGGGAGTTTGAGGGTGCAGAGGAGGTCCCCATGGAGAGCGTGTTGGAGCACTTGAGCGGCCTGGACGACGAGACGAAAGGAAATGGTCTGTGCAGGAATAAATTAGAGCTACCCATTTACATTATTACATGTAGCATTGTGCATGGTGTTTTGTGTTTTTCCTAGGAATCCTTGAGTACAGTGATGACACAGCTATGGCGCGCTGTGTGGTCCAATCTCTGCTCACCCGAACGGGCTTTGACGAGCAAGACATGGCCCGCAGGTACACATAGGCTTCACATACACAATAGGCTAGTACTATAGCCTACCTCAATCTTTATATTCACATTCTGGCCAGTCTTATACTGTTCTGTTTACATTGCATTGCATATCCAAATGACAATTTGCAGGCACTCCCACGTTTCTATTAATTATAAACCAATTTATAACCCACTCAAATGTGCAGCAGTTAATCAAATCTAGTCTTAATTACAGCATAATAGGTCAGTAATTGGTCAGATTCATCTTTGCAACTATCTAATTATGCCATCATTTGAAACAAAAAGTCTTGAATTCATTTACATATTAACAATTTCTCTGTCTTGCCCCCAGGTTTGCTAAGGAGTACAGTGCTTCACCTGGTCGTGGTTATGGTTCTGGGGTGGTCCAGGTGTTGAAGAAGTTGTCCTGTCCACGACTCAGTGATGTGTTCCAGCCAGCAAGAGACCAGTTCAACGGCAGGGGCTCTTTTGGAAACGGGGGTGCAATGAGGGCTGCGCCGTTTGCACTGGCTTTTTCTGACGTAACTGATGTTAAAAGGGTGAGTAAATTGTGAAGATCTTAGGAGCTTTTAAAGATGTTACCCCATAATTTGAGGATCAAAAAAGCACCATTAGATTTGACACCAGAAGTAATAACTGACAAAAGAGCTGTGCTTGACACATAGAAATCTGTCTAAATTAAAGTTGCTCAGTTGTAGTCATTAGTTTTAATAGCCTTTGTCTATATATTTCTCCAGTTTGCTCAGTTGGGTGCCATGCTGACCCACTCTTGCTCCCTGGGCTATAACGGCGCTATTCTGCAAGCACTCGCTGTCCACTTTTCACTACAGGGAGCACTAGAGGCACCTCAACAGTTTATTAACAGTCTCATCACAGAGATGGAAGAAGTGGAGAGTACTGAAGTGTCACTCACTGATGCCAGAGGGTGAGTAGCAAATCTGAAATTTTACTTTAGATCAATGTCAGTATTTTAACTAGGGCTGCACAATTTTGAAGAAAGTGTAATTGAAGGCAATCTGTTTTTTCACATTTATTTTGTTTTGTGCATGGGATATTATTATATTACCTAAAACACTGCAGCCTTTGCAATTTCCTAGTTTTAGCCATAAAAATTCAATGTGATTACGATTGAAGTGAACACTGTTTTTGTCCAGTTTGAAGGAAGCAGAGAAGCCATTTTGTGAAAGACTTCACAGAGTTAGAGAGCTGATGGACAGGAGCAAAGTCAGCATTGAGGAAGTCATTTCAGAACTGGGTTTGTATCAAGTATCATGCAATGTTTTCATTTTTTGTGTGAACATTGACCAAAAAATGTCTTTACTCTTTCCAGGTAATGGTATTGCAGCACTCCAATCTGTCCCCACTGCCATTTTCTGTGTACTTCATTGTCTTAAACCACTCGAATGCTTGCCCAAGAGCTACGGAGGCCTAGAGAGGACAATTGCATATAGCCTGGCACTAGGTGGGGACACAGACACTATTGCTTGCATGGCTGGAGCTATAGCAGGAGCTCACTATGGCATTGAGACCATTCCCCAGTCTTGGATAAAGTGCTGTGAGGGAGCGGAGGACGCAGATGTGAACGCAGAACGACTGCACGCTTTGTATCATCAGTCACAGAGCAGCGGCAGTGGATCAAAGGAGAAAAGATTTGAAGATGGCCCCAAAAATGGTACAGAGAATAAGACTGGATCTGAATAATGTTAAATGGACCAAAGGACACAGACTATGGGTAATACTAGTTTTAAATCTGGCTATAAAACAAAACAGTGAATACAGTCAGTATCATAGACAAAGTAAAATACCCATTGTCTACAGCCTACAATCTACATTACAGTTTGTCTTTTGTCTTGTAAGAAATCCTCTATGAATTTGGCCCTTATTTCAACATTTTGGTGGATATTAATTATTTATTAAAATTTTATTTAAAACAATAGGTCAGCGCTTAAGCAAAATTCATTGCCCCTTGTTCCCAAGTCATTCTTGAACCATGGGTATTCAATTAGACGGACTATTTAGTCAGAAATGCACTTTTTGGTTTGTAGTCCTGGAATGTAGATTTTGCATCATTCTCTTGTGTCTGAGTTGACCTGAAAGACAAATCTCTCCTTTTCCTTATTCAAAAGCTGGATATACTGGTGTGTTTTCTATGGATTACTGCCTAGACCCTCTCCAAATTGAGACTTTCCTCTCTTGTGAAAATAAAAAAGATCCTACTGATAAAAATAAAAGAACACAGTTTATTCTGTTGTATTACAATTGGTATAGCACTATATTATCAATACCTCCTTTTAAGCGGAGAAATACATCTCAATATTCAGACTATAGCAGTAAACAATGACATCAAAGATTATATTCCAAGTACAAAAGCTTATCAAAACACGTAGAGCAAAACATTACCAATGACATTTAAGTTGTAAAAAATTAAACATTTTTCTCTGCCGGTGCCACTTCTAGGAACAACTGCAGGAACATTGTGAGTTTGGTCAACATGCCTGGGCAGAGTTTGTAATGAATAAATGGGATGTAGATTATAATTCCACTAAAAAGAGCTAAGGCCACATAAAGGTATTCAATCTCTGGATTATCTATGATGGGAGCCAGCACAAGGAAGACTGCTGCAATGATAACCAAAACAGGAAGTATGATAAGAACCTGCAGAAAAGATAAGACCGTTATATGTTGTTAAATATTACATAATCAAACCATTTGCACTAACCTTGTAAGGTCTGTGGAGGTCTGGTTTCTTTATTCTGAGATAGATTATTCCTGACACAGTGATGGCGTAGAAAAACCAGGCTGTAAAGCTGGTAATAGAAAGATAATTACATTAGCACTTTAAATACAAAATAACAAAGAAAATTTAAAGTCTAAATTTCACCTAGAGTAATTAACAATGGTCTGAAAATCCCCAGACATAAGAACCACCAAAGAGACAAACGTAGTGAAGATTAGTGATGGAGATGGAGTCAATCTGCGCACATGGGCCATGGCCAGAATATCAGGCTGGAAAATGACCAAAACAAGTTATTATTATTATACTCCAAGTAGTTTTTATCTACACAATGTTCCTTACCATGTGCCCTTCTCTGGCAGCTACAAAGCTTATCCGTCCTCCAGCAAAGAATGATCCGTTCAGAGATCCAAACGCAGACAGAGCTGCAGCCACAGACATTATCCAGCCCCAACTGCCCAAGACCTTGTTTCTGAAATTTAAAAAAAGTTGCTACCTAAAAGCCTAAACAGCTATTCATTTTAAGTGTACAAGTAAAATGTTATACCCCCATGTAACTGCTACTGCATTTGATGAAACCAGTTCTTTAGGGGTCATCACTGAGAGGTAGCTTACATTGACCAACAGGTATAAAACAGTCACCATAGAAACTCCAATCACAACAGCCCTGGGGAGATTGACCTGGAGCACAAAATGTACATGTTACAGACACAAGTATTTGGGTCAGTCAGATAAGGTACAATGTATTTTAATGTTGCACGTGATTTATTGCAGGGCTGTTAACACCAACTACGTCTTCAGTTAATACTTGTCTCCAATTACAATTTTGTCTGACTAAAACGAGTATTACACTAAAACTAACCCAATTCACAGACAAATCAAGTTTAATCTAAATAAGAGCTAAACTAGGTGAAAACTGGAACTTTTGAAAAGAGGCCAGATGCCTTCAGAGGTACCCCTGCCAGATCTTACCTCTGGCTTCCTCAGCTCCTCAGTGACAAAGTTGAGATTATACCATCCAGCAAAAGACCACAGTCCTTGATAAAAAGCCATACCAAAAGTGCTCAAAGAAGACTGTGTGCCAACAAATGAATTATCAATGTTGAAATTCTCCTTGAGAATTCTGCTGTCCTGTGCGACCGCCACTATACCTCCAATTACTATGAAAGTTAAAGACAGCACCTTTGCTATTAAGAACACCACTTGGATTCTTACAGCGAGGCGAACATTTAGACAATTCACAATAGCCACAACCAGGATGGCCACTGCAGCAGCACTCTTCACCACAAGTTGAGGAGGATGGCAACCTGCGTAAAACGGTGCTAGGGAATACTCAGAGATGCTGATAGACATTGCTGCAACTCCAAAAGGCTTTGAAAGCAGTATCAAATGTATTGCTGCAAAAAATGCCGGGAATGAGCCATAAATCCTCAAAAGGTAAATAAACTCCCCTCCGGATTCAGAGAAGATTGTGCCAAGCTCAGTGTAGCAAAGTGCAGCAAACATTGACACAACTCCAGATAGGGCCCATATCAGCAAGCTGGCACCAGGGCTTCCGACATATACCAACACAAACTGAGGAGACATGAAAATCCCAGATCCAATCATGGTCCCAGAAACAATGGCTACCCCTCCGATCAGTCCTATTTCTCGTTTTATTCTGAGGCCTTCCGGTTTTTGGTCGCCCATGGTTGTCCACTTGTAGAGATGCTGCTCTGTAAACACAGCAAATGTTGCTATTGTCTCTATCTCTATCTCAAATGCTCAATGCTCAAAGAACACATTGTATATTGTGGCAAATTGGTAGAAGATAAGATACAATGCCAGATGGTCATAGTTACATGTTAAGTGTTATTACAATATATGTAACTGATTAACTTTATAGATGATTTATTTTATCAGTCCATCAATCAACAACAAACTTTTGAGCCAGGATCTTGGGTAGAATATATACGGAGGATTAGCCTGTTTAGCATGTTTTAGGTTAACTTCAAACCATTTATGTCTTTGAAAAAAATCTGAAAACCCCATACCGCACAATACATATGCTTCAATAGATCACTCATGTATCTGGTTGTGACAATGACAAAACAGCAGGACAACATTTATACAGTAGTACCCAACTTTTTAAAACAGACACAGGACAAGGTAGAGCATTCAAATATATTAATACAAACATTACAAAAATAAACTGCTCTGTGTCATATTAAATAGTTAATAAAGTTCCTGTAATAAAACAAAGGAGGACCATTTTTTAAATTAAACATTTTTCTCTGCAGGCGCCACTTCAAGAAACAATTGCAGAAACACTGTGATTTTGGTCAGCAGGCCCGGACAGAGTTTGTAATGAATAAATGGGATGTAGATTATAACCCCACTAAAGACAAACAAAGCCACATAAAGGTATTCGATCTCTGGATTATCTATGATGGGAGCCAGCACAAGGAAGACTGCTGCAATAATGACTAGTATAGGAAGAATGATGGGGACCTGTAGAAAGACAAAACAAAGTCAATTAAAAGTTAAATTGGACAAATATCTCTAAAATGTGCATTATCACTGACCCTGTATGGCCTCGGTAGTTCTGGCTTTTTAATCTTAAGGTAAAGGAGTCCGGAAAGTGTAATGCCATAGAAAAACCAGGCCGTAAAGCTAAATTCAGAAGTGAAAACAAATGAATAAAAAAACAGGATTTTGATATGTAAAGTACAATGATGAACATACCTGAAATAGTTAACAATGCTTTTAAAATCGCCAGGAATGAGAACAAGCAAGGAAACAACTGTAGTGAAAATAAGAGCTGGTGATGGAGTCAGTCTGCGCACATGGGCCATGGCTAGAATATCAGGCTGGAAAATAAGTGATATTATTAGTTAAAAGATCCATTCTAATTTAAAATGTAAAAACAAAAGTGGATTTGCACCATGTGTCCTTCTCTGGCTGCTACATAGCAAACACGCCCTCCGCTGAAGAATGTCCCATTCAGAGATCCAAAAGCAGACAGCGCTGCAGCCACAGACATAATCCATCCCCAACTGCCCAAGACTTTGTTCCTGAAATAAAAAGACACTTAGATATTTACGTTCTTTTAACACAACATAAGATAGCAGCGCAGTCTTACCCCCATGTGACAGCTACTGCATTGGATGACATGAGCTCCTTCGGCGTCATGATAGTGAGGTAACTCACATTGACCAGTAGATATAACCCAGTCACCAGGGTGATGGCAATTATAACAGCTCTGGGCAGATTCACCTGTGACACAAAACACACATTTTTCACTAATTGTGCATATTTCTTTAAATTCAAAACACTAAATGTTAACAGACATAAGTGATTGTGACAACAAAAATCAAATTTCACAGTCTTATCAGCTGATAAAGGCCTTCACCTTTCCGTGACCCTATTTCAAGGTACAAAAGTTGTAATGGGTGAAAGAAACAACAGCTCAGTGTATAGCTTGTTGATGTTCTATACATTCTGCATGTCTTATTTTC
Source organism: Hypseleotris bucephala (assembly GCA_036025885.1). Taxonomy (NCBI): domain Eukaryota; kingdom Metazoa; phylum Chordata; class Actinopteri; order Gobiiformes; family Eleotridae; genus Hypseleotris; species Hypseleotris bucephala. The sequence continues at coordinate 8,364 of JAVQKG010400207.1, read as the reverse complement.
TAGCTTAAAAAAATACACAAAATGGATCAGCTACTTCATATATACATATAAACTGTATGAATCTATAAAAAGTGTATGAAAAAATAGGTTTAACATTTTAAAACATTATCAAATCATTGAACATATTTTTGCACTGCTAAAGGATGGTTTAAGTGGTCAAAGAATCGCCAAGAATGGCAGTAATTGTGGCTCATGAGTCACAACATTAAGCAAAAATAATTTTCTTTATAAAACCGTTTTCTGTTTGGAAAACTTTTTTACTTTTTTCAAGTAAAATTTCTAAAGGATAAACCATTGAAGAAATAGTTATCTCCCTCTGACACACTTGTTGTCTTCCTAGGTGTGCAGAGAATAGACCCAAGTAAAAGCATAAACCATAATTATTATTTTTTACAATCTTGTAAAAACATATTTTTCCAAGGGTGTAAATGATTCTTGAAGGCACTGTATAACCCTGGGCATACAAGGACACTTACGACTCTTTTTTTTTTTTTTTACCTTTTAACGTTGTTTTACTTACATTAATAGCTTCATGAATGCACAGAACTGTATCAGATGAGAGAAAAGATCAGCAGCAATAATTATATTTAGATCACTGTAAAAGTTTAGTTTAACAGATGTCACTAATCTAAATAAAATCCACACCACATTCTGAAAATATATCCTGACCTCAGTGTACTACCAAAGTTTAGTACAAACAAGATAGAGTGTATAAGTTTATATGTTCACTGGTGGTAGTTCACTTGAATATGTTTTTCTCCCTAGTTTAGGCAAAATTCCAGGTTTGGTTTTCTAAATATTCATATTGTTCTGTTGTGAATTTCTGTTTAAACTGTAAAGCATAGACACCTTACTTCTGGATGCTTCAGTTCCTCAGTTAAAAAATTCAAAGTGTTCCAGCCATCATAGGACCACAAGCCTTGATAAAAAGCAATGCCAATCGAATTCACGCCAACATTTGTGCCTTCAAAAGAGTTGTCAAAGCTCCCAGTTTTTCCTTGGAAGAGCATCACACAGCCTCCAAGTGCAATAACCATGAGAGAGATAAGTTTGACTATCATAGACAGCACCTGGATGAATGTGGCTGAGCGGACACTAAGACAGTTAACTATAGCCAGGGTCAAGATAGCTCCGGCAGCAACACACTTCACCACCAGCTGTGGGGGGCTGCAGTCACTGTAGAAAGGTGCCACAATATACTCTGCAAAGCTCAGTGCAATTCCTGTGGCACTAGCTGGTCTCATCACATTCACAAAACTGAAGACAAACAGAAAAGCCATGACACTTCCTGTAGTCTTTAACATGTAAATGTACTCTGCTCCAGACTCAGGGATAATAGTGCCCAGCTCTGCATAACAGAGACCTCCCAGCATGGCCAGCACACCACAAGACGCCCAGATGATCAGACTGGCCCCAGGACTCCCAATGGCAGACAGCACATACTGAGGTGAGATGAAGATCCCAGAGCCAATCATAGTCCCAGCAATAAAGGACACCGCTACAATGATCCCCACTTCCCTCCTCAGATTCAGCTTCTGCTCCCCAGTGGCCATCATTCAACCCTGCTGAGAGAACACTGCTGCTGTGAGAGCTAGTTGACGATTGACACATAATGTTACTTGAGTTGGTCATCAGTGATGGTAAACCACAACCCGTAAACAGGTGGAGCTTAGCCACATTTACATGATCAGGCAATTTCCCAGGAAGATTAACAATATTACTGGTGATCGTTTGAATAGTTCGAAATAGTTGCAGTTGTTTAATTATATGCTGACCATAGGTCAAAGCCATAAAATTGTCCTTTTACTAGAGTCAAGATTTCACAGTGACTTGCTTATACTGTAATAAGTGACTGTTTTCACAGAAAAGGTGTGCTTTATTATTATCTGATTCAGGCTGACATTAACAGATTAGTCCACTGCTTACCTCTGGACGCTTGAGTTCCTCAGTGACGTAGTTGAGATTATTCCAGCCATCATAGGACCACAGCCCCTGGTAGAAAGCAATACCAACAGGATTGATGCCCACATTTGTATTTTCAAAAGAGTCATTGAAGTTGTCCGTGTGCCCATTAATTAGCATCACTACACCTCCTACTATAATTACAGCCAGAGCCAGAACTTTGGCTACCATAAAAAACACTTGGACTGACATAGCAAAGCGAACATTGAGGCAGTTAACAATGGCGAGAACCAGGATAGCAGCAGCTGCCACACACTTGACCACCAGCACGGGAGGAGTGCAGTCTGTGTAGAAAGGGGCTACAACATACTGAGCAAAACTGAGAGAGATCCCAGCTATTCCGGCCGGCCGCACAAACAGGACGGAGCTGAAGATTAGCAGGAAGGCCACCACCGGCCCGGAGGTCCGCAGAATGTAGATGTACTCTCCTCCAGATTCTTTTATAACTGTGCCCAGCTCTGCATAACAGAATGATGCCAGTATCACTAATACACCACATGATGCCCACACCACCAGACTGGCCCCAGGGCTACCAATGGTGGACAGGACGGTCTGAGGAGACATGAAGATCCCAGAACCAATCATGGTCCCTCCAATCAGGGACACCGCTCCCACCAGCCCCAATTCACGTTTTAGACTCAGTTTCTTCTCTTCATCCATGACAGCAGCTGCTGGTATGTTGAGCACCTTTCACACAGAGAAGATGCACTAACTCTGTGACCAAAGTCACACTCGGGCCGTTAATAATTACTTAGGAATGACTTAAGGAAGAGATACCTGGTCTTTACAGACTAATTATATGGTGTGTGTGGAAAACACGTGCAGTGTGTTTGTTCTCCAATATAGTTTTTTTTTCGTTAAATTGGAACAAACAAATGACAGAATTAAAGATAATGAGTGTACAGAATGTTCTGGATATATTTTGCAAGATCGTTTTTTTAATATAAAAATGGGAACATAAATCTTTATCACCACAATATTGGTAATCTAAAACATTTATTCACAGGCACAATTATTACCTTTTCATTGTTATGACATGCTGACATTATGACTTAAGTAGATAGCATTATTTCCAAGTCCAAGTTACCATAGTCCCTCTAAGCAGTGAACCCTCTTTTTAAATCTTTATGAAGTGTTGTCCTCTGCTCCAGTAACAAAAAGGTGCACTGACTTGTTTGAATGGAGCATCTGTCCGGCTCTTTGAGCTCCAGTGATAGCAGCCAGTTTGTGGGCGTCATATCGAGAGTAGAGGGCAGTGCATGTCCAACTTGCATGTTCCCCTTGGCCACCTTCTGCTAGCATATTACACACCTCACTGTAGAAGTTCGGGTAGGAGGGTAGTCCATAGAATATCAAGTTCTGAATCCCCTTTATTGTATATCTAAAAAAATATTTAAATTAGGGTTAGGGTTACAAAATATTCTTAATACAATCCAATACAGCACACAAAAACATTGGTTAATAAAATTCACAGATCACATGATTATAAAGCAAAGGTAACTATAACCTCAAGAATGGGTTATCAAACCAAGACTTTACTGACCTTTTGTAATAGTGGAAGCGCTCTGTAAAGAGTAGAAACTGTTTATCTCCTTTCTGAAAGAAGTGCCTGGCCCGAGACACTTCTGACTTGCTGGAGTATTCGCAGATGCTGACAAAATTAACTTCCTCTTTCTTCATAAAGTTGCGTAAACGAACATAATCAAAGTACGAAGGAATGTAGATCATAGTGTGGGACATAACTGAGTCTCTGTACTGAGGCAGCAATTTCTCCACAAAATATTTGAACCTGTGTCAGAGAAAAATAAAGTCATTTTTAAATTCAAAATGACAAACGTGTGACTATATATATTCTGTTTCTTACCGAGCATCTTGGTCAATAAAGCTGTCTGACTGGAACATCTGAAATACATGAGGCAACTGCACCAACACCTGGCATATGGAGCCTGTCTTTGGCATGTTCTTAGTAACAATCTAAAATAAAAACAAATTTGTTTTGAGATGTAAATTTAGATTTGTAATCACAGAGAGATTAACTTTAACTCTTAACCCACTATTTTATACCTAATTTTTATACTCCTGGCATCCAGTGTGTGAAGCAAAGAATTTCATTGTACAGAGAAACTTGCTTCCTTACTGTGCATATGAAAATAAAACGTGATTGAATGACATGGCTCATGGTGGACACGATTTTCACATACATGTTTACAGAGAATGCCCTGATGGTAAACTCCTCTCACTGTTTTGTTCAATATTTGTTCGTAAAATGTCTGATGCCATTAATTTTCATTGTTTGTGATAACAGAAAAAAACAATACCAGGTGTCACTTAAAGGTGTAGTCTGTAAGTTTGAGAATGTTAAAAATTAAAACTAACTATGTAACTCTGTTCTAGTATGTAACGTAGGTTATTTGTAGACTGTAAAGGCAAGGGGAGGGCAAAGTAAAACTCGACAACAACTGGTCAAAGTGGTATCCCACAAACTAAAATAAAATAATAATTATGACATAGCCTATTACCTTCTTTACACCATAGATAGAACAGTGTTTTACTTCAAGCTAATTTTTATTTTAGAAAACTTACTGACTACACCTTTATTTAGATAAAATAAGATTTAATCAAGTACCCAGTCAGTATGTCTACATATGAGATCATTCTGACCTCATAGACACATGCAACCAAAATTACAGTGTGTAGCATTTGTAATAAACAGACTAACCTGTCCTCTGTAGTTGGTGCACTGCTTGGAGATGATGTTGTTGATCTGTGGGTCTTGGATGGAGCTGAACACCAGGGTCTGTCTGTAGTGTTTGGACCAGTTGTTTAGACTCCACATCCGAACTCTGGAGAAGTCCACTCCATGAGAATCCAGTGGCTGTAGATTCATATGTTTCATCACATGCTGCAAAATAGAAACATGATATATTATGTACTTATTATAAGCATTTACATTTAACATAAAACTTTACAGATTCACCAGTAAATTGGTAGTAAGAGAATTGTGTGTGACCCCCCCAAAAAAAGCATACTTAAGTCCCTTTAAAAATCCTAAGAAATTGTTAAACAGCAGAGGGCGCCACAGAAGGATTATGATATTTACCAGGACGTGCTCCCAGTTCTGCATCAGAAAGACGTCAGCCTGGTCCACCACTAACACCTCAATCGAAGAGAGAAAGTCAAAGTCTCTCTTACTCTCCCCTTCAGCTCCCAGCACCGTACGGAGGCCCAGAGGAGACGCAATGATGATATCTGATGAGTAGAAGGGAGAATACAGGCGCACACTACTCCTAATGATGGAAACACCTAGCATCAAAAGAAGACAAAAGACATAAGATGTCTGTTCTAAAAATGTGCCAAAAGCCTTTTATGGTTATATTGCATACCTATCCTGAAATGATCATCCACATTGCCAGAAAACACTGCGTGGTAGTCATCTGGTCTCTGCAGATTTGAAGGCTTGTCTTCTGGATCTTCACCAAACTCTTCCTTAAACCTCTTCTTGTTGTTCACAACTATCTTTTTGCCTTTTGTCTCCAATAAACCAATGAGAGTTTGGACAACTTGCAAAGCTCCACCTCGAAATGGTACAAGAATTAAGATCTGGAAAATAATACAAAAAAGTAAATTCGTGGTTTACACTAATCAATGTTTGTTGCTTCTAAACAACAAAAAAGGACAAAATATATAAAAGGCATATTTGACTCAGTGAAATTTTTGGAAAATGGCCACAGTCATATGCCAATTGTAATTTACCTGTTTTGCATTGTTGAGAATGTTTTCTTTAATATGTTCTCATACCACTTGTTTGGAAACCGGTAATGCAGTTATTAGATTACATAGTATTTTATCAGAATCATATAGGTTTTACTGCCATTTGAGTCAATAGGAATTGCTGCAGTACTCAACATAAAACAAATAAGTCCAAACATCCCCCAAACTACAGAATAAAATAAAACTCACTTAACACTAAAACACTAAATTACACAAATATACAAGATGCATAAGAACTAAGATTAGATATAAACATGTTAGTGCAGAGCATAAACCAGCAGGTGTACTTTAGGATCAGTCTACTTTTTTGGGATTAGTATAAATGCTGGCTAATATATCCTACTAATACGTGCAATAATAAATACCACACATGCTCATAATGTTATGCCTGATTGGTGTATGCTTTATTTACCTTGGGTCTGGTCAGTCCTTGGTCTCTTGGTTCATCTTGGGGCTCAGATCCAGCTTTGGTTTGGGGTTTTTGCTCTCTTAGCTGGGCATTATGAGCCAGGACTTGGGAGTTGGCCTTCAAAACATGGTTGAGCACATGGACGCAATAGGTACTGCGAACCTGTGGGCTTTGCCTAATTGGACACATCTCTGGGTAGTAGATGTCCCTATATGTACCCATGAGGGACAGCAGCTCAGTTTGAAATAGACTAACTTCTTCTGACGGGTCGAATGTCTGGTTCAAGTCTTTCCATCCAGATTCAATGAGCTTGTGGAAAACTGGGAGACCTGTATCTTTATGTGAACCAATGGGGCCAAACCTTTCCAGGGGAGTGGTAGAGATAAGGGTTCCCAGTTTTGGCCACTGTATGAAGGCATATAATGTGTTAGGTGAGGCAGGTAAAAATAAATATTCATACATTTTATCGTGGACTTTTTTTTTAATACCTGTGTCTTGGTTTTGCTGCCTGTTGTAACTTTGTCAACATCTTCCTCACTGAGCTCTGTGTCCAAATGCTTTATAAACATATCTACATAAGAATAAAAAAACATCAAGCCAACGCCTTCAGCCATTTGTGAGACATTACGAGACATTTTTGCCTACCTTTGTCATCTTTGTGGACCTCAGCAACATTGTTTTCTTCCTCTTCATCTTCGAGCACAAAGTTATTCTCGAGGCAGAAGTTAGACTCGTTTTCATTGTCAACAAACTCTCCGTCAATCAATTCTTTCTCATCGCCATCTTGTTTTTTCTCCATTAAATTTTCATCTGCCTCTCCCTCTGCATCATCTTCATTTTCTTCACCATCTTCACTATCAACTCCTCCATCACTGCCTGCAATATGACAACAATAGTTTATGCACTTGCTTACAGAATAGAGTTGGGAATAACAGGGTACTTCACTATTTAATTCGCTACAGAATCCATAGCTCACAATACTTTGTCACACCTCTATTACTCAATATGATATTCTGAAGTAGTATTTAACATGCCATCACTAATAAGCTCCTCTTCCTCCCCATCTTCATCATCCTCTTCATCATCAGTGCTGTCTTCCTCTTCACTTAGACCCTGTACTGAGGCTGTGTCCATGGTTGAAAGGAGTTTCTGATACGCAGTTTTCTGTTCTGGCTCTTCCTCCTCCGCCTCTTCAAACTCCTCTCTCTGTGCATCAGGCTGCTCTGGGCTTGCAGGCTGTTTTAATAAGACATAGCTATTTACTTTACATACATTAGAAGCTGGTTGAAAAAATGCTTATCAAAATTACATTATTAACTTGCAATGTACAATTACAAATGTTATACTCACAAGCTCCACTATTTGAGTTCTTTCTGGTCTTTCATTTACGCTGTTGAAAACATAATGCATTTAGATTTGTGTTTTATGTGAAAGTGTACCAGCTAATACAACAGTTGACCAGCCCCAGTTTTAGTCTCTTTTTCCTAGGTCTTAACAAAATTTGACAAAAAAGGGGGGGAAAAACACAATTATTAGGTGCCAATTTTCAAAAAGTGTGTCGCCTTAATACATGTACACAAGTACAAAGCAAAGAAAACACTGAAACGTACGTGTCTACAGTCTTTTTTCCTCAGTTTATTTACAATGTCATTGTTTTTTCACAATAAAACATTATAGGAAATAAAACCAAATCAGGGTCCCGGCTTTTTGATCTAGAAATCTAGCATACATTCACATTGAAACGTCTTAGCCTAGTAGCCACAGCAAAATTAGCCCCAAAGTTCTCACGAAAAGCTGTTTACGCACTTACATGTCATGAAAGGGGTGCTCCTCTCCAAATTCCTTTAAGTGTTTCTTTTGTTTTTTGGACAGATTAGTGAAAATAGACTTGTTCTGCCTCCTCTTCCCCATGATGTTGACACTGCTGGGAAGCACGTGTGCTTCTTTCACGGGTGTGCGTTCTCGGTAGCAGCGCTCTACCGCCACGCACAGGACTGGAGAGGATTCACAGACCAAGTACAGAACTTTTTTTTCATGATCCTCAATATGCATAAATTAGCAAGAGGGTCTGGCTGCAGGCTCCACCACCATGTACCTCCACCCCCACGTACCTCCATCACCATGTACCTCATGAAAAATGCTACAGTTCCTATTAGTTGTACATTTTCTAAACTAAAACCCACATGTATAGTTTTTAACACATTTTATCTGACCACTTTAAA
>JAVQKG010399994.1:0-10302 GCA_036025885.1 Hypseleotris bucephala | reverse complement strand
GAATTCAATAGGTTTAATTAAAAACCGGCATAATGTTTTTTTTTTTTCAAATAGGGCCTATTATAAAAACATTTGAAATTAAAATCGAACACTATCATAATGTTTAGTTTGGTGGAAGACTATTTTAATTTTTTGCAGAAATTGTCTAAAAATTTTTTGTGATTATTGTTATTGTTAATAATAATAATTTTAAAATAAAAATATATTGCAGGCTAAGGTTATGGTTACAAAAATAAATAGATGCATTTTAATGTAGGCCTATAGGCAACACTTAACGTAGTCTATGTCCTTATGGTTTTTAAAGCCAATTTCTATTAGTAGTATTTAATACAACAAACACGGTATCCTTGATAACAGTAAAGCGCGGCCTGTGGTTATCATGTAAACTGAAGGTGTGAAAACCAACAGTGCGCTCGTGCTCTTCTCAGCGCGCGCGCCTGGCTCATTTAGCTCCTTACAAAGTTTAGACAAACAGCTGGACGCAAAACCAACACAGCTCCAATCAACAGCGTCCTCAGGTGAACACCGAGCGGCCCTGAGCGCACCAGCGCTGTCCGAGAGGCCAAGACAGGACCAACAAGACCGGGGTTAAGGAGCCAGCAGGCCACGGGCACTCCACCGAAACGTAGGCTATTTCTAACCGCTCATGTATGAGCAAAACAAACGTAAAGTTTTAAAGTGTAATTATAGAAAACAAATTGGCCTACATTTTACGCGCGTAAACGTGTGCGTATAACAGGCCTACATGCAGACACTTGTCTCTTCGTCCCATTATTTGAAGTCAGTTACAGACTGTTAATTGAAATTTAAACATTTCCTTCTCCCTGGAGCTCCTCCTCTGAAAAGTAGTCTACTTCTTCACCGCACGTTATACTCCGTGTCAAACCAAACCAGTTTGACTTCTGCTATGTTCAAATGCGGCCTAAAGCAATGCCCGTTAACACAAATCTGTGATAGTCAGCGGGATACTCGTCTGGACTGACTGCATCTGTTGTACACAGACACTGGGCTCCGGCCTGCGCTCTCCTCAAGCGGCCGCAGCTGATTGGTTACCTGAGCGTGCTCCGTCCCCTCTCTCCCTCACTCCCCAAACATCACACACATCTGAGGGAGTGTGTAGGGCTCGGCTCGGAGCGCACCGTCTTTCTCTGCTCCTCCACTTTTTTAAAATCCTAGCTGCCCCTCTTTAACATATTCACACACGTCATCCCGAAGGTGGATCATGGCGCGCGGACTTTAGTATAAAACCCTCGTGCTGCCCGGACAACAGGATCAGTACCAGTCACTGCATACGCTGCAGGAGGAGCTTCTTAAGATCCGGGTCTGGACTGGGTCTGGGACCAGGTGAGTCTCTGTTCTGTGTTACACATTTTAATTTAGCCTAATATTCTACCGCTCCGCTCTGAGTGGTGTGGGCCGGAATTGGAGGAGGCTGCTGAGAGCATTAGGTCTGTCTCAGCCGCTGTTGGCTCGCACTGTATTTAAATTGGGCTTTCTTCTACTTTGTGAAGAGCTGATTTATTGACTGCTACATAAAGCTGCTGAGCCGGCGGGCGCGGGCCCTGAACTGTACTCATAAAGCTGCAGTAATAGACAAGCCGGCGCATGTAAACTGTAAAACCTTTTGGAATACCTGACATCTCCGGAGCAGCGGCAGGAATGAGGGGAGTTCCTCTGGGCTTAGGCTGAGGTGGATGCGGACACTCACGCGGGATGCTCCCGGTGTCTCCAGTCACTTTCAGTGTCGTCATTCAGTTAGACACAGCACAAACCGTAATCACTCCCAGTGAATTAATAATTGTTTTCAGAAGCAGAGTTATCCAAGCTGCTCACCGGGATGAAGAATGTGCCTAATAAAACCAGGGTTCAGAAGAGATTAGTAATTGTATTTTCTTCTAACAGACAAGAAACAGAAGGAAGAGAAGGAGGTGTTTAGCGCAGGAGGCTTTGGACTTTGGGCCACACGCTCTTTACGCACGCACACAGGTGGATGGTGTAGCGAGCGGCTCGGACATGTTCCAGTTCGGCGTGCTATCAGCGCTGGTCACCGCACTCACGGCGCTGCTGTCCGCGGTGCTGCTGCTGGCGCTGACCCGGCAGCTGTGGAGCCTCCGCTGGAGCCTGACCCGGGACAAGGAGAGCAGTCTGCCGCTGCCCAAAGGCTCGATGGGCTGGCCACTGGTGGGAGAGACGTTCCACTGGCTCTTTCAGGTAAATCATTTTACGCACAAAGTCTGCATTATGTATTGGTTTACTTAGGCTATTGCATTCTGAAATAGTTTATCATTGCTGAATGAGTGTTGTTCATGCAACACGTGTGGAGTTGGAGTAGAACCATTTCTTCTCGCGGTACAAAAGGCTTTCTGCGCATCGTTGTGTACAGTGTTGAATGTCCACACGTCTATGCTGCGCTCGCGCTCCTCAACATGCTGCAAAATCTACAATGGCTATTGGCAGTGCATTACAAGACATAGAGAAATTAAACAATACTTAATTAACCTAAAAAAAATCTAATCATCTCAAGTGTCTGTTAATGCATAGTTCATCTTTGAGATTTCACTACACAGCATTTCAGTACTGTTGATACATTTAAACATATTTTTGTTTTATCATATTATTAAATTCTCTTTGAAATGCAGGGGTCCAACTTCCACATCTCACGCAGAGAAAGGCATGGAAACGTGTTTAAAACCCATCTGTTGGGAAAGCCTGTGATCCGAGTGACAGGAGCGGAGAATATTCGGAAAATTCTTCTGGGAGAGCACAGCCTTGTGTGCACACAGTGGCCCCAGAGCACCCGCATCATCCTGGGGCCCAATACACTGGTCAACTCAATTGGAGACCTGCACAAGAGGAAGAGAAAGGTAAGAAAACAGAAGCATCTACAATGTACTAAAACTACTGTATTTTATTGAGGGTTAGTGTACGTATATGTAAGCATGTAAGTGGGACTTTCATGTGACACATGAACCGAAATATGACCAGTACAACTCCTGCTCCTCACTCTATTATCTGTCTGAATCAGTGAATTGTTTGTAGAAGCGCTTGTTTTATGGTACTTACGTCTCCTGTATCTGTCCATCTCTTGTACCCACCTGCCCTGTCTCTTCCTAACTGAGGATGTGCTCAAAGATGTTGAAGATCATGTAGCAGGTCAGAAGTTTTTATGACTCTCTGCGTCTTTGTTTTCAGATCCTGGCTAAGGTCTTTAGCCGTGGGGCCCTGGAGTCCTACTTACCACGGCTGCAAGATGTGGTCAAGTCTGAAATCGCGAAGTGGTGCTCGGCTGGCGGCTCTGTGGACGTCTACAGCGCAGCTAAAGCTCTGACCTTCCGCATCGCCATCAGAGTTCTGCTGGGTCTGCAGCTGGAGGAGGAGCGCATTGTTTACCTGGCCAAGATCTTTGAGCAGCTCATGAACAATCTTTTCTCACTGCCCATTGATGCACCACTAAGTGGTCTGCGTAAGGTAAGAGATGGAGCCAATGTTTTATTCTTCCTTTAGAGGGCGCACAACATAAATCAGACCATCTTTCTGTAGAGTATGAGCTTTGATATGATGTTGCAGAAACCTTTGAGAAAAGGGCATTTGCATTTGACAAAACCCAAAAAGAAGCTCTCAGAACTATTTATGTTAAATGTCATGTCTTTCCCTGATGGTCATTTCTTAGTAGTTCTAAAAATGCTATGCTAACTTTTAACAGGGAATAAAGGCCAGAGAAATCCTCCACGCCAACATGGAGAAAATCATTGAGGAAAAGATGGAGCGGCAGCACACAGAAGAGGAATACAACGATGCCTTTGACTATATGCTCTCCAGCGCTAAGGAGCATGGTCAGGAGCTCAGCATGCAAGAGCTAAAGGTACAACTGAACACCATACTGTAGATATAGTATTGTATACACAGGTCTGTGTTTAGATGAACCTAACTAACAGTCATCTTTGTACCTTTAGGAAACAGCTGTTGAATTGATTTTTGCGGCCCACTCCACCACAGCCAGCGCCTCCACATCTCTAGTGCTGCAGCTTCTCCATCACCCCGCTGTAGTGGAGCGGGCCAGGGCTGAGCTTGAGGCTGAGGGTCTGGGATATGAGGCCCACAGTTGCCCCAACAGTGTGTCTACAGAGAGAGAAGACTCAGAGAACACACACCTTCTCAACGGAGGCTGTCTCCACAATCCCTGTGAGCCAGAGTTCCCAGTGTCCCAGTCCTACATCCCATCTCTGAGCCTGGACAAGCTGAGCCAACTGCGATATGTGGACTGTGTGGTCAAAGAGGTGCTGCGATACCTGCCTCCAGTGTCTGGGGGATACCGCACTGCACTGCAGACTTTTGAGTTGGACGTAAGTATGATCTTTTTGAACATAAAGCTACAAATACTGTAATGTAAATATATCTTATGTCAGGCTCTGAAGAGGTGATGTAAAGTATTCATAATACAAGTTAATAGCAGCTCTGTCCTCATCTACAGGGCTACCAGATCCCCAAAGGCTGGAGTGTCATGTACAGTATCCGGGACACACACGAGACAGCAGCGGTGTTTCAGAGTCCAGAGCTGTTTGACCCTGACCGCTTTGGTCCAGACAGAGAGGAGAGCCGAGCGTCCCGCTTTAGTTATGTCCCGTTTGGAGGCGGAGTTAGGAGCTGTGTGGGAAAGGAGTTGGCTCAGATCATCCTAAAGACTCTAGCTGTGGAGCTGATTGCCACATGTAAATGGACACTGGCCACAGAGGACTTCCCTAAGATGCAAACTGTTCCAATAGTTCATCCGGTTAATGGACTGCACGTGCATTTCAACTATAACTTCCCACTTTAGACTCCAGCGGACCCTTAGAGCGTCAGAAGAACTGAAGAAGAAGTCAAGAAGTCAGTCTGAGACCATCGTAGTGTTCATCAAACCTGGAGCTAGTTCACTACAGTCTGCTGGTCCCATGGAAGTCAACAGAAGCCATATTCTAGTGGTACAAACAAGGTCTATTTTACTTCTCATTAGGTGCATTGTGCGTCAGTGACATCACTTGTCACAAAGTCACTGTAACTCTCTAAGGAACTTGTCCAAATGAGTTTGTTCAGTGTCATTCCACAAGCCTTTAAAGAGCTGTATCTGCAAATGCATTTAATTTATTATAAGATTAGAGAGTGTATTGGCTTATGTTATAAAGCATGGTCTGACCTTTGACTTGGTTCCTAGATAACAGACTAGAGACCACTTCAAAACCCCTTTTACCATCATCCAAACTGAACTATTCCAACTATGTAAAAGGTACTTCTACCACAAAAGCATTATTTAGGGAGTGCCCAAGAGTTTTAAGCCTTTCAATTCAACCATCTTCTTTCCTGGACTTGCAGAAAGCATGCACAAGCAGTATTTCCTCATAGTATTCAGAGTTCGACTGTAAAGAGACAGATACTTTCAGACAATGGCCTGGACTTGTTCTCAGTCAGTGCTTACTCTTTATTATTATGCTGTAATCCTCAAAACCCCTTTATGGAAATTGCACTTATTTTTTCACACAGAAGCTGATACAGTGACCACGCTCAAAAGACTTTTCATGAATGTGTTTTAATTATAACCAGTGATGTTACTGTATGTGTGTATCAAATGAAGTAGTGTTGTGAATAAGCTGTATTTAAAATGCAGACGTGTTATTTTTAATGTACTCCATCTGTAACTACATTTGCTGCAGTTATAAATAGATAGAAAGACTGACCTGTCTGCCAAACCTAGCTAGAGTGTAGACCTTTGAAACAAGAGAGAGTAATATTATTATTATTAGGTACTGTTACTTAAGGTAACTCTAGGACTGTCTTGAAGCCTGAACTTTTACACATGGATGGATCAATGGAAGGAGATAGCACTTTCTCTGGTTTAAGGAGTCTGTAAATATGTGTCTGTGTATAATGTATGTTTATGTATTTACTGAGATGTAGCTGCTGTACAGTTGTACAATGTAAAGAGTAAACTAGAAGATGATAACAACTTGGTTATATTCATTTGTATTTATTAACAGTTTTTTATAGCCATTAACTCATAAAGCAATAGTTAATCTGTAGCTTGTTCTTGCTCTCTTGCTTGTTGTAAAGCATGTACTGTGGTACAGCTTTACTGCACAGACATAAACTGTGTTGTCTGTGAGATTAGAGATTAGTTTCATTTATGTAGACAACAAGCTACATAACATTTAAGTCAAATGTTATGTAACTGTGAATGGACCACAGCTATCTCTTTGTTGATACTAATGCTCCACACTTAATATCATACCCTCATTAGAGTGAGGTCATTGGTGAGGTCAGCAGGCATGTCCAGCCTCAAACCCGGCCGCCTTCATTGACAGGCAGAGAATGGAGTGAAGTTATGTGGCAGAAAATTAATGGGACACAAACAGCCTGGCCTAATTATGTCCACCGCAGGGCCCCGTAGCTCTGACGAGGTCGTTATCTGATGTACTCTCAGCCACTGTGAACTTGGCAAAGTTTTGAAACCAGAGTTCACTGCTGTGCCACCGGCCGCGCAGGTCAGCCACCGGTCAGCCACCGGTCAGCTCATGGGAGGGTGCATGGGAACTAGAGAGGGGACACGATATGCACAGGACACTGCAGTAAGGCTGCCAGCACTGCACATTAGACAACACTCACACAAACACTGTGTATATGCACTGAAGATTCAGGCAACACTGGATGTAAGTTCTTTATATTTTAGCTTTTACTGGAATAAACCCAACACAAGGCCTTTAGTCTTTCAACTAATCACACTTGTATGTTGGGTGTGTGGTGTCCTGTTAAATTATACTGTATAAAGGACAGCAACTGCCTGTATGCTTGTTCCATGCAGGTGGCAAACAGAATGTGTATATGTATGTATGCAGTGTTTTTACATTCATAGTTCAAACTACTTGCATTAACTGCACCCTTTGTATCTTCAGTGAGGTTCTAACATGTCTTGGAAAAAGACTGCTGTTTATAGCTAACTTTGAACTTTTCTAAAATCAGCATCTTCAGACATAGTGGATTTAAGCATACACACAACCTAACTGTAATTTTATAGCTAAGGATTGATGAGGTTGTCAAAACAAAACTGTTTGAATCATTTGAAGAAGCCTGCTTAACCTTTACACAGAGGGCCACAGAAGCTGAAGCAGCTCTTGGTTTCATCACTAACATTGTTGTCTTTAATTTGAGGCAGAGAAGTGAGGGCACGCAGAGGGCATAGCAGGGTCAGCCAGGGGTCAGCCAGGGGACTTCTGAAAAAGGTCCTTTAGAGATTACAGAGACCAGGCCGGGTCACGATCTGTCACCCTGCATTAAAGACCTTAATGTGGCTCACATGTAAAACCCATTGATGTAATACAACAAACTTTCTCAAATGTTAAAGCTTTACTCAAATGCAACAGTTCCTCAATGACTGTATGTTCAGACGCTGACATTTTTCTTTGTCTGAGCAATAAACAAAACATAGCCTCCACTGTACCCTCCTCCTGATTTGCGTGTTTTCTGGTTCAAAGGCAGTTCTCTCTTATAACAAGGGGCAGTAATTTGTCAAATAAAGGGGAAAACGGGGTTAGATGGTGAACTGGATAAAGCCCTTGGTGGGTTTTTAGATGCTTTACAAACCACTAATATAGTTCTTCAGAAAGTAAACTAAATTCATATAGTTACATGCCCGAATGTGTCTGACAGTATGTGACATAATTGGTTCAAGTTATATTATTCTAGCAAAAGGAAAAGACAAGGTGTTCTGCACATGTGGAAAACCTGGTGACTTCATAATAGACTGACACTGATTCAATATTCAGCCACCCAAATGTGCAGAAATTACTGTCTGAACGCGCTGCACTGTTTAACCGTGTGATGGACAATTCTGAGATTCATGGACAATATATTTATTCATTATTAGAAAGACTCAGAAAGGGCTACATTAGTCTGCAAAGTATGCCATCACTAGAAAACTTTTAGTCAATTGACTTTATGACTTCATTTCAAATGTGAGAACTACTTTATTGAAAGTACAAAGAAAGAGCTTTGCCCCAGTTCCTGCAAAATGGATGGCAAGTGCCTCTATTCTGTACAATAAAGTACACTGTTGAACTAATTGTATCAATAGACACATAATTACTGCAATCATTCATTATCAACAAATAGTTAACCAAAGACAAATCTCTGCCATTTGCTACACAGCCACGCTCTGTACTTGACCTCCTCACCTCCCCCAGTCTCGTTTGTGTTGAGCGGAGAACAAAAGATACACATCAGTAATGATTTCTCTAAATGGCCGTTTCAGGTCATTGGGAGAGCATTTAATTATTATAATGAGGTAAAGGAGAGGTCTTTGGAGAAAAGTTAACCAATTGGTCCGAGCAGTGGTGCGTTACAATGACCCAGCCACACAACAACTGTCAGGTCAGGCTTATTATAGCAAACATTTGAAGATGATGCTAGCACATGCATTCGCTGCTAGGTGCTAAAATCACACTAAATGATAACTGCACTACAACAAAAGAAATGCTATGATGGACCAAGTACAGTATAAGAAAAGGCCATATAATAAAAAAGTCTGTTTTCACAGTCTAACTCTTGACACAACAATATTACTAAAACAGAGTATGTCTGCTGCTAAACTTAAAGATACATTTCCAAAGTATGTTAATATTATGTAATTTTGGTATTCACTTAGCCTCAAAGCTGTGGCTGCTAAGTTCCATTAACATTTGATTGGGTGCATGTTGCCCTTTTCATGTTTTCACTCTGGCTAAAACGTATAAATGTAAAAATAATGTTTAAATGTTCTGTTTGTAGTGGTCCTTGATGGAGGCTATTATTCCATGACATAAAACTTCACACGTGGGTTTTGCCAGACCCAAGCCCAAATAAATAGAAAGAGAAGAGAAGTTGTGAATGATTTATGGCGATGCCTGTTATCCAGAGAACTGATGGGATATATATGTATACAGTTTTATAATGCCTCCAGACATTTAGACAACAGCTGTTGTTGTTGTGAAATGCATCAACCAACCTGATTTTATCAGTCTATCTGTCACATCACATTTTAGTTTTATAGAATAGTAATCATACTTGGCTTCTCAGTGGTGAGCAGATCAACAAGTGTGAGTGGAAAGAATGACGTTAGATGCAGTGAGCAGACACAGGTAGCAGCTGTAGCAGCACAGGGCGTTTGAGGAGGATGTGGAGGATCAGGAGCGGGTATGGACACACAGCCGTCCTGAACATAATTATTGGTTTTGTCAGACAACATCTGTTATGTCAGCATTCCAGCCGTCAGTCTGCGAGAGGGGCGCGCTGCATACCACATGTGGAGTTCCGAGCTGTTCAGGCACAGAAGACTTATGCAGTACAACATATAAACAGGAAGAATGCTTTTTATGCCCATGTCCTTCTGAAGCATGGGAGACAGTAAATTACACTGGCAAACAACCTTTATTTATCTATAAAACATCCCTATTATTTTATTAGAGTCCACATACAGTACATTAGTTATTCTTCCATAGACTGGAAAAAATATATTAAGAAAACATTTTCTGATATATTACAATCAAATCTAGACTTCGGGTTATGATTTCCTGGGATGCAATTAAAGTGACATTATTATGATTCAGGCCTGGTTCACAGTTCCTGATTTGTGCTTAATTACATAATGCAATCTAACAGGACCATTTCTGTCTAGAATTACCTTCAAGTCCTTTAACCACACATTTTTTTGCATGTTCCTGGCTTGAGACTAAGTTTTATTGTAAAATAAAATTCTAATATTGTTGTCATTTTGAGTAATTTTCCATTTACTTGATTTTTTAATGTGCCATACCATGAGACCACTGTGCACTTTAAATATAAAATAGATGTCATTTTTAAAATAAGGTCAAGTGTGTTGCAGGCTAGTTTACAAGTTGAAATCTCCCAATCTGCCGTGTCCTTGACCAGCGACCCCCAGACTGACCTCTGTCTGTAGAGTCGGAGGTCGGTCAGCTAAACAAACACTGTCTACAACACCTTCACATCCACATTTCAGGAATCCAGGTGACTCCACTCCAGGAAGTGTGCTGTCTTACCTTGTACTACATTTACCTGTGCATACAGCACCACAGCCCTCAGGCCAAAGTCATGCAAGCAGCTGTTCAGGAGCCCCAGTCCGCCCCGCTGCCATTGTTTTCCTTAGATAGGAGCACATTTTTTAACGCCAATATTCCAAAACATCTAGATCCTATAATGCCTGGAGGGAACTGCTAGTGTGACAACATTTATCCCAATATCTTTTGTGAAAATACTATGTCTTAAATATTGAACCGATAA
>JAVQKG010399974.1:0-17476 GCA_036025885.1 Hypseleotris bucephala | reverse complement strand
TGGTAAAACAGAGGGTAACACTTTATTTTACATTATCCCTTAACTACATTGTATCTACCTCACTAAGTAATACACTGTGTAACTAACTGTAATAACATGTAACTATATTGTAACTAACCCTAACCTTAACTATTATGAATTACATGTTATTACAGTTTGTTACACAGTCTGTTACACTGTACTTAATCAAGTAGATACAATGTAGTTAAGGGACAATGTAAAATAACGTGTGACCAAACAGAGATTTTGAACATGGCATGGTTGTTGGTGCCAGACTGGGTAAGCAATTTAATAAAAAGTAGTGGAGATTTGTACAAAAACACTTTAATTAAGACAGTTGCATTAACAGTAAAATTAATTTTTAAAACAGTCAAGATTTCAGAATACCTACAGTCATTATTCCCTTAATATTATGTTTCCTTCATTATTTATGTATGATGTTTTCAATGTAAAGCAAGTCCAAATTAAGAATGAACCCACTCTTATAGATTGACTTTTAAAAGGTTTTACAAATATTTTTTCTTTACCCAGTTCCTTCTACCTGAGCATATGTAGCACTTCCAAAGCATGCTGGGCCCGATGGTGTTTTAGTGTCAGTCTGGCGTGCTCCATGGGGCAGATGAACTGGGGTAGAGGTGGGAGGGAGTCAAGGGCTTTCAGGGCACTTTGACTCTGGACTTGAGCCTGGTTTGACAGTGAGGTAACACGGAGGACCAGGTCAGGACCAGCCACAGATCCACTATCCCGGGACTGGACTAAGGTCTGGGTGAGGGAGCGGAGGTGTCGGTGGAGCAGCTTCACCCACTGCACTGGCTCCGCCCACAAGTTCAGGTCACCCTTTTCAAACAGGAAGTCCTCGTCATCCTACAAAGATAGTCACTATTAGTAATGTAAAAAGACTGAAAAATGAAAAGTATATGTTATTAAGTTGACTGATATTTCTGTCTAGCTAAGATGCTGTATTTAGTCCTATGTAAATTTGGACATTTTTAGATAAGTGTAGAAATGTAGCAATGCTGTCTTGATGAAAAACAATCTGGCATCTGGATCACAGTGTGGATTTTTACTGTATCTTACAATTATGACAAATACTGTCTTAGGTCACACTTTATTCTACATTATCTCTCAACTACATTGTATCTACCACATTAAGTACAATGTAATACTATGTGTAACAAACTGTAATAACATGTAAGTATATTGAAATTCCATAATGGTTAAGGTTAGGGTTAGTTACAATGTAGTTACATGTTATTAAACTTTGTTAGAAGTATATTACATTGTACTTAATGAGGTAGATATAATGTAGTTAAGTGATAATGTAAAATAAAGTGTAGCCCTGGTTTCTTGTTAGTGACTATTGGTTTAGCTACTCAAATCTAATCTCACCATTGTGGAGTCTGCCTGGAATTAGCAGAGAGAGACAGAATGGTGTGAGCAACCTACAACTTCTAATGTAATTGTGGGAAGACCTTTACAGTCCTTAAAAAGTAGATTGTAGCAAAGTGTGATCACATGACTGGATCTGGGTGTTTAATATGAATAGTCAGTTAGCATTTTGTAAATTGATGAAAATATGCCAGCAAAATTGTGTATTTTGAAAGCTATATTCACCTCTTTAAACCTGCCTATAACATTTGCACAGTACTGTATCTTATTTAAGCTGTGTTTAGTGTTACAGAGCCCGGGGTTGACTGTCAGCTGTCGAACAGTATGAGTGTGTGATGTTTGAACTCTGAACCCTGTGTTGACATATTAAACCTTAAATGGCCTACTTCAAAGCAGCACTACTTTGTGTAGCCTCAAGGGTAACTTGAAAAAACATATTGTAACTGGACAAAAGTTATTTCTGTTCCATATTTTCTTGTTTTGAATTGAATCATTGTGGCACTGTTCCTTTATTTATTCATTCATTTAGTTCTGCTTATTTAATTTGCATGTTGTGAAGGCAGGAGCCTGTTCAAGCTACTTTGGTCCTGAGGTATGCTACTTCCTGGACAGTATCTGGTTAGTGATGAGGCATACTGAGCAACTTTCACAGGCCATATGCAGCCCTTGACCAGTACATGTCTGTCCCATGGAAGGCTTGGTAAAACAATCAACACCTATCATAGGAATTGTTCTGCAAAATACCTCATTTAAAGGAGAAAGGCACAATTCACATTTATATGTTGCATTTTACTGATGGCAACAAACAGAAAATGTATTTGTTTATATTAGCCCTACTAAATAAAAGTTAGTGTTTATTAATTGTATAGTGGACACAAAAATTATCTGTCTTGGCTAGTTTTTAGTGGGTTAGCTGGCTTGACCCTTAGCCCTCCGCAACAGTCCCCAGTCCCAATAATTTCCCACCCCTGGCTTTCATTCTGACATTTTGTTTAGAGCCATTTTACTTATACACGTACATCTCTGAAATTTGAACTGCAGAAAAGTACAAAACAATTAAGCTAAAGTTCCATCAATATGTATCGCCACACATTATTTAGTTTTGTATTTAAGTCCTGCACATAAGACAAAACCAGGATTGCAAATGTCAACGTTTCTCTCACTACACAACAGTACTATGTTCATACCAGACTGGATGCTTCCCCTGCCTCTGTGTGTTCCTGGTGGACTTCCTCATGTCCCAGCAGCCACTCTGTCAGAGCTAGGACCCCTCGTGATACCTGGTCCCAAGTCTCAAAAAGTCCACACAGAAGTCCCACAGCTGTATCCAGGGCAACGGGAGGGCAGACAGACTGACTAGACAGATCTGTGGGCAATCACAAAGACACATCACATTAAAAGTCACAATATTTGTTAAGACAAGTGGTTCTCAAACTGTGATCAGGGTATCAATGGTGGCACGCAAGCTATATCTAGTGGTTCTCAGAAGACTTTTCAGTAGTTCATGGTTGGTTTAATTTAGATTTTTTAGTTTAAGTCCTGCTCTGTTAAGTAGGTTATTTAGATATTGGATTACTGGTTAGTTCTGGTTTAGGCACAGTTTAATTCTGGTTTAGGCTTTGGTTAAGTTTAGTTAACCTGGTTTAGTTCAAGCCTGCTTTCGTCCAATAAAATAGCTTATGTAAAGACAGATATTTTATGAGGTGTTAGTAGAAAAGTTTGAGAACCAATGCCATAAATCCTAATGTTTAAAATATGCCATACTCCTTTGGACTCTCTGCTTCACTCAAAAGGGGGGAAAAATAACATTACCGGTACTCTAGTGGTGGTGTGCTATATCCAAAATAATTAAATCAAGTCTACTGCTCAAAGTGAAATAAATAAGCCAGTTTCCACAGCTGAACAGAGGAGGATTTGTTAAATTTCAGGAAAAAAATATGTGCGACCCACTTTGAAGGGAACCATGCCTCAAGTCTGAAAAATCCACCAAATATGAAATTATGAAACAGGTGCGGTTACTGACCACCTGCATGTAAGTCATTTTTCCTTCGGATTAAGATCTTAAACCTGCGTGGGTCTTTTTTGAGTTTTTTTTAAAGAGGTTCTCGGAAGGGTGTGTTAAATCAATGGCTTCAAAAATATTCACAGTTCATCGATGGACACATTGTTGCAACACTGTTACACACGGTAAACAACTTGAACATCTAAAAAAAAACCTGAACACCTACTTTTTTTTACTTACTTCAAGTATTTTTGCTGGGTGCGCTTACTGACCCCAAACGTCTACATTTATCCAGGCTTGGGACAGGCCAAAAAGTGGCCTTGTGGCAAGTTTGCCCTTCAAAGACACTAACTAATGACATCAAATCAAAAACAGTGTGCAAGAAAGACAGTGGCTACGTTTGACATCCGAATGTGGGATAGTCCTACCTGTATGCAACAAATCCAGTGTCACATTTGGAAGCTACAGCTGATGGTGTCCGCGAAGTCCTTAAAGACATGACGAAATTTGACTATATTGAGTAAACTAAATCTAAATAAATAAATGGTTGCTTGTTTATAACTTACAAAATCCTTAGAACTAGTTGAGAACTTGGTTTGAACATTTAAGTGTGAAAAACCCCAAAGACTTGACAGGTTGTGTTGACAAACAGCTGACAGGACTGATCACTCAGACTGTCAGACTGCTTTTGGGCAAGACACTGAAGTTTCCCTGAGGCTCCCACTCCCACTGGTGTGTGATCTCTGTGCACATCCTCATGTCAGTTATCATCTGTGTGTCTGCCTTTGTTCTACACAGAAGGCAATTTGATAGATTTAATAGATTGACCTGCCATCTGGTTTAGTAGGCCACACGGACATAACTCACATTATCCAAAAAGATACTAAGCTTTTTGCAAAAAATATTTAAAAAATGTGCATGTAACTTTCTAGATTTTTAGTAACAATTTAGTAATGGTCTTTTGTGATGGCAAAAAAGTGTAATTTACAGGATTACCACACATCTGTCACCAACAACTTTGGCGGGAAAAAAGAGGAAGCACTCTGCTCCCTTCCCCCAACATGTAACAGATGTTAATTTACTGGGAATAAAGTACAAAGGGAACAGCTTGCAATCATGTGAACATCACTTTGTATAGAAAATATTGATGAATGTACCTCACATTGTATGATTGTTTAATGTAAAATTAGTATAGCGTTTTTATTGTATAATTATTCTTATATACTCCATTTGTCCCCCACAGTCACTGTCCCACCTTGACTATTTTCTGCAGCTGACACCCACATAATAGCACACACTTCAAAAGACCTTTGGAAACACAAGCCAAAACACTACCACTATGGGAAGAGCAAGAAGGCAGCTGGAGGGGGTGGGTGGGTGGGGGTGATGTTTTTGAACAAGCTGGAAGCTGGGAAACGTTGGTAGAAACTGCTCTTGCGTCAAAATGCAGTTACTTTGGCATGCTTTGTATTGAATAACTCATGCAAGTAGGTCTAATAATTATGTGTTTCTGTACGGATATTTTTCCTAAAGGTTTCTAACCCTTTATTTAACAATTACTGGCCCTTGCCTCTATCTGCGATTTTAACAATATCAAAACCTAGAACAATAAACACAACCTAAAAGAAGCCATATTGTTTTACACTTCTAAGGAAGGCGTAAAATTGGGCCGGAGGAACATTATAGTCCACTGATTGTCCCGTATTAAGTGGAGATTTAAGACTTTAGGAGCTTGAGTGACAAATTCTTTTCTCTGGTTTTCTAAAGAACAGCTTTGCCTTGATTTTTACAGTCAAACCCCTCCTTTTTTCAAACCCCGACATTACGGCCTGAACATAATAGGAAACATTAGCCGTGTTCAATTTATCTACTTCTTTCGAAAACATTTCACACATCGCTAAACACGATTTCCAACGTTTTCTCAAGGGGATAGTCTTACACACACTTACTGGCATGTGTGTAGTTAATGATGTAGTGTTTTGAGGGGAGTGTGTTGGCATGTGTTGTAGGCACTGGGTATTGTTCGAGTTTTTCTACATCTGATAAAATCGGTTTATTGTAAGGGTGTGTGCGTGGCGTCCGCTGGCACTTACTGATAGTGGAATTTGGTTGACAAGGCAAGACAAGGAAGGAAAAATTGCAACAGGAAATTTATTGACTGTCGAAATGCTAGTGTAATTTAAACTGTACTCAACAAATTATATTAATCATAAATTCACAACAAAAAACAGTTTATTTATTATTTTCTCTTTTGATTATACTACAAAAATGGTGGTAGTTGCATAGTTACACAGCACTAAATGAATACCAAATCAGTATATCTCATCCTATTAACTATTTTGAAGGTTTGATGACTAAACTACATATTTAAAATGTAACTTCAATATTGAAATCTGACTTATAAAATGTTGGTTTCTAGGAAGCAATTTATTTCTTAACATGTTTGTTATTATTTAGATTTGTTAAAATGTAGTTGAGTCGCACACATCGTTATACCTGACAATTACTTCTGAATTATGAGTGCATAAAAATGTATTAAAGTATATGGAGTCAGTAGTCCCATCTCTATCCTCCCTAAACACTTCCCACATTAGTATGTACTGTTTACAGTTTGGAAGTATGTGATTCAAAGGCACAGCCAATGTTCTCTGGCGTCATATAAAAGGAAATATTGTACTAACTAAATGTCACACCGCA
This sequence comes from Hypseleotris bucephala, assembly GCA_036025885.1. Classification (NCBI taxonomy): domain Eukaryota; kingdom Metazoa; phylum Chordata; class Actinopteri; order Gobiiformes; family Eleotridae; genus Hypseleotris; species Hypseleotris bucephala. The sequence goes on along the minus strand of JAVQKG010399974.1, from coordinate 11,388 downwards.
AACTACTCAATGTTAAGAAATTAAACTTTGAAGCGCTGTTGATTTTTCCTTTAAAAGTGAAGAAGGTGTGGCCTGTTCTAGCCTCAGCTGACGTGCCCATATTTTTCCAGGCCATTCTCATTGAACCATAATCAAAGCAGCTACACTGTAAAATAAATAGTTAATGTTTAGAATAAAATAATATTAGTACTTTAAAGGCTTTGTATTGGTTGGTTGTCAGTGTGTATCTCCAAGTGTTAGCTCTGCAACTAACTAGCCATTGACCGGAGTACCCTGCCTGAGGCCCATAGTTATATATAAAAAAACACTACTTGTGATATTTGAAAGTGTGAGATGAACTTTGAATTTTTTTTGGAGTATAGTAAACTTGTTAAATTTTACAGTTCATAGCGGTTTGGTGGAGTAACCTGCTTAGCTTACAGTAAACTCAAAAGTACACAATATGTCATTCATGTATCCTTTCCCCCAGTCTATTCATTCACAGAAAGAACCACATGAATGGAGCTAAAGGACATTTATTAAACAGACCGTGTCCTATTTTTGACCAACTCAGCCAATCTTCAAAACAATGCTCTGCTCATAAACTTTAATAAAGGGTTTAATAAGATGATTATTAACAACTTTCAAATGTTTCGTAACAAATATAAAGACAACACAATAACAGAACATGTGACATAACAGTGATGGAGATACGACTGATTATTTATTGTCATGCTACATATGGTCCCTGCAACTACAAGAGAAACATACTAACCCAGATCTGCATGAGCTAAAACAAGTATGCTATCTAACAGGACATAGATTTTACAGTTTAGTCAACTATCAGCCTATTTGTGAAATGGTGATTTGTAGCAGCAGTTGTAGTAAAATTGTTTACAGAAATTGCTTGTAAAAAGTAGAACCCACCCATGAAAGGTCACAGGCCGGTCCCAAGACCAGTAAAATAAAGAGTTGACATAAAACCTGTGCGTATACAAAATGATAGAATACAATACAACTTGAAGCAGAAGTAGCAACCCAAAAAGTCAAAAGATTAAAAAAAAGCTTGCCTTATAATGATTGAAATTTATTATGAGACAAAAGATACATCCTACTACCATATGTATTGTGAAATTCTGACCATGCCACAAATCCATTGCTTCTAAATAATTACTAAATAACTAAATGAAACTACGACAGCTGAAGCCAGTGTCCCCTCCATAGTAAAAATATAATGCTTTTCGATCAAAGGGCCCCATGGTGGTCCCCTGTGAAGCCTGCTGTTTGTATTTGATCTGCTCAAAGCCAACCTCTGTCTGAACTTTATAGCAAAGTGAGCTCAAGACTTCCACTGTCATCTGAGCCAGATCATTTTGATGCTAATGTATCGAGTTTCTTAAGTATTATTTCAATGGTAATGCTTGGTGGAAATAGCAGTGTAAGCAATTAAACCATTTCCTTGAGTAAAAGTGCAGTGAAAAGATTGACTTCCATTCCAATAGAAAGTCTTATTGTAAGGCCAGTAAAGTAAATGTAAGTATTGTTATAGCTACATGTAGGGTAAAGTTAAAGCCAGTGAAATGCTTGGCTGCTTCCTGTAGTTGTTGTGGTTGCTGGTTTGATGCCTGGTTTCTTGTCACACATCAGAGGAAGTTAGGGCTGTAAAACATGTTTTTGTTTGGCACCTCTCCATCTCACACCTATCTTATGTTTCCTGAGTCTAGGCTCTGGCAGAATCTAAGCTCTCTGTGGCAGCGAGATGGTATGGTTGTTACTGATAAGCAAAAAAGTAATTTAATTTATGCAATGAGTTATAATTTAATAGGACAGCTCTATGTGATTTGGGGCTCTTATCTGTTGTCTTAGTGTAGTGTAATGCCAATGGGAATTTTCCCTCCCACATTAATATATTTACACTGATTATTATGTTTGATTATTTTTACATAGTAGAGTCTATGTTATATAAAAATAGCACAAGACTTGAAATGGTATAGTCAAGGTGACATTTTTGTTGACCTTTTTTTTGTCCCAATTTCAGCCCTTTTCGAAAAGTTAACTAAAATGTATTTCACCACATTTTGTACACTTCACAGCAACATATTAACCAAAAAGACATTTTCTATTGGAAAATTGTTATTTATGCTCCCACTCAAACTAAGCATGAATAGGGAATTTGTGTTTGATTTGTATACCTTTTAAGGATCAAGGGACTTTAGTTCAAGCATTTTATGGTATGGGCTTTTGATATAACATATAGGCTGATTCTCTTAAGGTCTGGGTCTGGTTAAAACATTTGGGGTCTTGGTATATGCCCTGTATGTTGAGGGTGGTTAAGCACAGGAATGAAGTGCCTCTATAGTAGTGAGTAGAATAATGTGTACGTGGATTTCTCTGATTTCACTGTCCTGACATCCTGCCCAAATGTACCCCCCTCCCCTTCTTCCCCCTCCCAAACACACCATTCTGCTGCTCAATGGGCATCTGACACCCCCCAGCTGCACAGGCCCGGCCCCGGTTTACCCAACTGTCAAGGTCTTTGGTTAATGCACTGGTAATGGCATACAGTTAGTGGACATATGTATCAACAGGCCTCAGTGATGTATAGCATGATGTTTAATTAGAGCCCACAATCTCAGTAATGGACCCATTTAATTTTTGTTTTTCAACTGGATGGTATGGTGCATCCAATTTAAAAAGGGGGGAGAGTGAAAATATTGATATAACAATATATATATATTTTAATTTGTCATAGTAAATCAATCTCAAATGGCTATACTGTTTTTTCCCAATTACAGCACACAACAGTGTGTTGACAATTTTGTTTTATTAAAAAAAAAAGCTCATTTTGTTCCTTATTTGAAAAAAATACAATGCAATATATACAGTATATACTCTATATTGTATTGCAACCCTTCATGCCAAAGTGAGCTCCAAATTTCCTAACCATTAGTTTAATATTAATGCTTGGTGGAAATATCAGCTGACTGATTGTAAAGTAATTTTTCATAACTCCAAAATCTACTTGTTTAATACATTACAATACATTATTTTATTGTAATACGTTTTGTTTTGTGATCGCATGATACATATTACACGGCCAGATTCTTGCCAATATACAGCCCTATTTTACAGTAAATAAGAAGCTTTTATTTCTCATTACACGTGCTAGCAGATATAATGAATAGTAAATAGGGCATTCATAGAAAAGTAAGATGAAGCTTGTTTCTTTATTTCCTTCAATTTTAGTTGGAGTGGGATTACAGCCCTGAACTGACCAACAAACACAAATAACAAAGATGTGACGCACTGTGGACAGATGTAATCATACAGGTCACTAAGGTTAAAGTAGCCTATATGGTTGCAATCCTAGAATCTTGGACAAAAAGGGCAAATATCATGTTCCATGTTTAATTTTGATAACAAACATCAAAGTAAGAAGTATAGCATACACCTACTAGCGTGAGTTTGTGCTAACATTAGAAACTATTTACAATCCTATACTGCTATCCACCTTTTTATACTACACTTTGCCCATTTATTGTAATGTCTGTGTGCACTATCTCAATCTACATAATGTGAGCTATGCATTTAGCAAACTGTTGCATATACCCACACTTATGTCTGTTATAATGCTTGACCACACTTTGAAACACAGCTGATAAATTGCATTAAGACTTTCTGTATACGTATGTCTGCTTTGTCTTTTGTGCTGCCTATTTAATCTGACAATCCAATGTTTACACCAATGTTTAATCCCTACATGCTTGATATAGGCCCCTTTCTGTCCTGTTTCAAAGCCCTTTAAAGTCCAGGGGTCAAGCGAGGGTTGATGGAGTTTAATTTCAGACATAATTGGTGCAGAGGTATTTGGGTGATGGTGGCGATGCTAGCTGCTGCTTGTTGGTTGAGGAGGGGTCAAGTTAAATTAGATTTGCTCTTCCTGTTTGGGACAATGGCTCCACTGTGGTTCCACTGCTCTGGGAAGAAGAGCCTAAACCAAACACGATGCGAACACAAACTATTTCTGCTCCCACAATCACTTCATGGTTTATATAGGTTACACTTGGCTGCAAATTTGTCTTTTCAACCACCTATATGTTTATCAAATGCTTGTGGGGGATGTAGAAATAGCCACAGCTAATATACATTACTGTAATAGGCTATATCATGCTAATTTTGGTCGCAAAGGTGTTGAAACTACTATCTTAGACCTCCCCACAACTATAAAAAGCCTGTATTTTGAGCAACCAGGTTTACAAGTGTATTCACCCAATTTAACACTGTCCTCTGTTAACTTTAGCTAGCTCTAGCCTCATCCTTTTAGTGTTTGGTGCATTACAAGGCCTATAAAACTGAGAAAGTGAAACTGCTTTTACTTTCAGTAGCCATTTAAATCCACTATACTGTATTCTGCATCTATAAAAACCAGGTTTAGCATTTTAACTAGTCTGGAGGCTAAACCAAGGGATAGAGGAGCTTAGGAGCTAGCTTAGCCCAAAGACAGACAGAAAAAGTCAGCCTGGCTTTAGTTGTAATTGAAATAATAGTACAGTATATTTTAACTGTCTTGTTCAGTTTAAAGTTTAATCAAGAAGTAGACTAACCTTTTTTTTTTTTTTTATAAATCAAATGTATAAACATGTTTGGGGTGTCAACAGTGTAATATAATTGCAAGAAGTACTATATTAGCTGACTGTTATGCAAGTGTAACAAGTAAAATGCATGCTGATAGGTAGTTATCAGTAGTTTATGTAAGCAAGATAGATCCCAAAATGTGGCCTGTGACAAATACAATATGGAGAAAAATTATAAAAAGATAACACATGAATAAAAATAATTTAGATTTCCACATTCACAAATAAATATTCAAATTGTAAAAAGTTTAAGCTTAAGCTCAAGTTAGGCATAAAACAGCATCAAAATAGGCTTAAAGAAATCAAAACGTCTGCTTATAAATATGTTGGTTACTAAGTAGTTCCCAGTAGTTTAGTTAGAAATGCCTGTGTGTGTGTGCCTGTAATCATTCCAAGCAAGACGAAACAACAATTTGCTACAACACTAGAAAACTGCTCATGTGCTAAAAGCTACCCTCTGAGCTAAGATCAAATGGGCTAGACAATTCAAAGCGACTGCTCTTGTGTATAAAGCCTGTCTTGTATGTTTTGCCTTTGTGTGTGACAGTGGCCGTCTCTGTTCCCACATCTCTCTGGCTCCATATCAAAGGGCCTGGAGTCGTCACCTCCATCTGAAGCAGCTCGCACCTCACACACTTAACTCTGAAACGATAGTGCCATAAACAACAGGCACAGGCCCACTGACAGCAGACTGCATGACTGGCCTTAAAGGAATAGGCACAGAGAGATAGTCGCAATCAAGGTTTTCCACTGCATATAGAGGTAGGGCAAAAACATGAAGCAGGTAGGATACAGTTAGAAGACTACACATTAATCTATGAACATGGTCTATCTAATGAAGTGACCAGTGTGGTATCAAATTGCATATTTAAGCCTACACATCAATAAAGCAAAAATGTAAACATACATATCACTAGTTTATGGGTGTTCTTGGTGAAAATATAATATAGTATAGGTCAACAATTTTTGTTGCAATGATTACCCACGCACTGGCAACTTTATTAGGAAGAAATGGTACCAAATAAAATTGCCCCAGTGAGTTTTTTTTTTGCTTCTAGATTTTACACTCAGAGATGGTTGTCTGTAGACCTTGGTTGTAACAAGGCTTATTACCTCCACCAAGAAGTAATGTTTTTAGTTGCGTTTGTCCGCTTGTCTGTCCGTCCATAGGTCCGTCTATTCGTCTGGAACCAACTTTACACAAAAACTACAGAACAGATTTAGATAAAATTTCAGGAATGGGTTAGGATGGGAATGAAACAAGGAACAATTGATTAGATTTTGGGAGTGACCTGAATCATCGTCTGGATTCAGGATTTTCTGTGCTTTCTAGTTTCAGTTTCTGTAGCCTTTCTATTATCTCAAACCACAAAAGTGGGCACACAGTCACTCCCAATGTATCCCACAGCATATAAAGGTACACTAAAACAAGAGTAATGCAGCCAGCTAATCTCCTTAACCCTTATTATGCAGGTCCCCAAAGCAGCATGGTGACACTACAGTGAGCCTTTGGTGGTAACAAAACCAGTGATCTTAGGACTTTTAATCTCCATTGTTTGCCAGACAATTGTAATGTTTGCAGAGGACCATTAAGGCAACAGTGTGACTATCAGTGTGATTTACATATTGACTCAGGGGGAACAGAGGAAGGAGAAAGTCTTAGGGTGAAAAGTGTAAAGGCAAAATTAGGTTTAGATAAGCTCATAAAGATAGTGGTGACCTGGATAACACCTTAAAGGCACCAAAACAGCAGTGTCTACACTCAGCAGCACACCTATGTAACCACAGTGAGGCCAATATCACAATATTTAGTATATATGCAGCAATTTCATTCAGCCTGACTTCATTCAAGTCAGGTCAGTCACATCTTGATATAAGTATGCCCAAAAGTATTTTTTACAGCAATACACTATTTTCATATGCACACTAATAAGATTAAAAATATGTTTTTATAACTTAAAAGTTGTGGTTGAAATATTACAGTATATTTATTGCATAATGAATTCTTTAGAAAAGTTTCTGTTCATGAAAAAGTACTGCAGTCAAAACAAATTACACTAAGCAATATGGTGAAATATTATTGCTTTTTTGAACACTGGGTCGGCGAGTAATGCTGAGTGACTCAATAGCGCCCTCTACAATGCAGTTGGGACATTATACAGTACCACTGTGCCAAATAAAATGGGCACAAACGGTGTAAATTTGGACTATTGGGCATTTTGAACACTATAAAAATCAAGGTATTAACCTGCTAATACTGTTCATAGTATTTGTAGCACTTCAGTCAGATTTCTCCATAGATCCAGTGACAGTAAATACGTGCCTTGCCTTAATGTAACAAACACATGCTGTAAGGACACAACGTAATAGCTGCATGTCTAAGTTAAGTTTTGGTGCAGCTAACCATCGCCTAAAACATCGGGCCGTTGAGGAGTTAATTACAGAACAGCCTCAGACTAAGAGGAAAGATGACATATTTGTCTAAATGAAGGTTTGTTATTTTTACAGTCAACGGGGATGTGTGTCCTATGGGGTTTCCTGGTTGTTTTTTATTGATGAGAGGAATTTGGTCTTTTCCTGGCAGGGATCATTTATTCACATACGAGATTACCAAATTACCATCTCACTGCTCCATTCAAAGTAAAAGTCCCCCTGGGAGTATGGCAGCTTGTTTACATAAGCTTTAGGATGGGCTGTGTTATCATGCTGTGGTACTGTTTACAAGTGGACACATGTGGTTAAATGTGAATTAACAATGTCTAATTTGAATCCAAAAAGCACATGTCTTTGTACTCTGCCCACTGGCTCTCTCCTTTATAGTAAACAAGGAATGAAGTGCATTGCTAATACTAAAAATAGGTCAAAAAGATTGGGAGTCAACCTATTGCAGCCATGTAAAGTTACACATAATAGAGTAAATGGTTTATGTCCAATATCTGGGGTGTCCTAGCAGGGCATTTAAACAAAGATTGTAATGACAAAGATAAAAAGTCATCCTCATATCTTACAAACAAATGCCTTGTATCGGTAGTGTTTTTGGTTTACATTGGAAAAGTTAACAAAACAAAAAAAAAATCTGTGTTTAATTCTAAAGCAGTAATAAAGGTACAAAAAAATAGAGCATGTCCTTAGTATGTGTGACAACCATCAAATAGCTGGAATTGGTTTGGGTACCTTAGAGACTTTACACAATATGCAGTACATAGGACACATTTTCTATATTACCCTATTTTTACCATACAATGTTGCAGTACTAATGGTTTTTGAGTGGCTGTTTCCCTCAGTCACGTCCAGCAACGGATCCAATTTACGGTAAGTACCACACACCTTGCCCTCCCACTCACAAACTCACAAACTCACACAACCACACATACAGTAATGTCTAAACGCTGTAAACATTGGACAGAACAGAGGATGCCCTGACCTCCTTTGTCCACACTCCACACAAGGACACCCACTCTGTAATTATACCTATTGTGCTCTTTTCCTGTTCCCCAGAAAAAACACTCCGTCTTGGTCCGTGTTGCTTAGCTCCAATCTGATATTGAGCTGACAACTTATCTCACTTAGCCTGTCTGGTCCTATGTACATAAACATACATACACCACATACATACAGCCCTTTGGATAAAACCCCACTATCAAAACATCACAAGGAATTTTAAATGCATTTCCTGAGTCCTTAGACCAGCTTTGAAAACAATTTTTATCACCGCTTGTCAAAAATGGACGAAGATAAATAAACGTAAAAAGTGTCACTATAAAAGAATAAACAAATTAGTCTTGGTAAGTTGAGTCTTCCCCTATGACGAGATGTTGTTTTTTTGGGTTGGTGTTGTGTTTCCAGATAGCATCGGTGGTGACAGACACAATAAGGGTGGCTCCTTCAGGAAAGCTAAGAAAAATACAGGAAGTGAGTGTACAAGTGTTTGTGAAGGGGTGCGCGATTGTTGTCAGCTGTTTCTGCATTGATAAACAACAGGCCCAGAGATGTCACTTTTATCATTTAATCCTGTATGTGTATGGTGTTGGTACTGTATACACATTATAGTAAGCCAATCTTCACCCAGCTAACACCAAAACTCCATTTGAAGTACTTGTGCTATTTCTGGAAAATGTGGCATCAAATGAAGTAGTTGAGGAGTTAATTACAGAACAGCCTCAGACTAAGAGGAAAGATGACATATTTGCCTAAAAGAAGGGTTGTTATTTTTACAGTCAACGGGGATGTGTGTCCTATGGGGTTTCCTGGTTGTTTTTCATTGACGAGAGGAATTGGAGCTTTTCCTGGCAGGGATCATTCATTCACATACGAGATTACCAAATTACCATCTCACTGCTCCATTCAGAACTGAAGTCCCACTGGGAGGGAAACTCAAACTGGTACAATGCTTGTTTTGGCAGCTTGTTTACATAGCTGGTAGTTGGCAATGAAACAAGTGTATGGTATGTAAATAATAGGCAACTGTATGGTAATGCATGTCGAAAATATACGATTTAGGATAATTGATCAAAGGGAATGAATAAGAGAGTGAATAGGTTGCTAAATTTTAATTGCTGCTTGTCAAAATTGCCTTTATACAAATAAATAAACAAAGTGTGAATATATAAGAAAAATAAACCATTTAAGTTGAGTCTATCCCTATGAGTCAGAGAAAAGGCTATGTAAATAGTCCATAGAGAATGAATGTGAGAGTGAATGGTTGTTTTTCTATCTACTGTATGTCTCTGTGTTAAGGCTGTGACATTCTAGCCACTGTCCAGGTTGCACACTGCCTAAGGCCCGTAGTTGCTGAACCTAGTGAAAATACGTTTAAAAAGTTGAATGAATAATACATGTATAATATTGCTATATCTAGAATTAGCAACCACTCAACTCACATAACTTGTACTAGTGGAAAAAAAGGCCAAGGACAGAACTGCAACATTATCTGATTGGAGTGGGGAAATGGACCACCAACCTTCTCAATACAGTAGTGGGTGATTGGCTAGACCACTTGACCCACTGCTACTAATAATCTGATACATTTTTATGCCTAGGAAAGTGATATACATGCCAAATACTCTTTCAAATCCCATTCAGTGTCGGTTCAAAGTGTGCCCTTAGTCATCAAGTCTTTGGGACACTTTCCAAAACAGTGTACTATGCGAGTGTACGGGGCGGGCCGTTTCTGAGGCACTCGGTGGACGGAAATCTTTAAAAAAACAAACCTCAAACATTCTGAAAACAATGACACATAACCACACACTTGCTCTTATAAACACTCACTTTTCACTGTAGCGTCCCGTCTGTGCCAAATTCTGAATTAGCTGCTAGCTCGTTCCAGGAATGCTCCCCAACCCTTAGCACGAAATTATGTCATCCGCCCCTTTTAACATTGTGTTTGCTGCGGTTCTTCCTGTGTCTGTTTATACCATCGCTGCTTCACTGTAGATCCCAGCTGAGCTATTTTGATTAATGCCAAAGTGGTAATTATGTATATGTTTTTGCCTCTCTGTGAGTCGTAATGTTTAGCGTCGTCAAGAGAATCTGTGCTATTGCGTTATTTCTTGCACAATTGTTTTCCTTTTGTAGCAGCATAGACTATATTATGTAAACATAGACAAATAAATATAGACAAAACCAGCCTCCCATGTAGTGAAGTCACGCTATGTCTACTGCTATTTATTGGTAAGCTACAAAACAAGTCTACCACTTATATTCATTTTTATGCTTCGTACAGTAGAGTAAAATAGGTTCAATTGACCTGTGTTCCTCTCTGTAGTTGAAATAGCACTTTATAGTATACTTTTCTGTGAAGGTTCATTCTTTTATCCAGGTAGTCAAATCAAAGTTGAAGAAGGTTTAAATCAGTCATCTGGACTTGGGTTTTGGGTTGAAGAGCCGAAACGTCCCAAGTCCAGATGACTGATTTAAACCTTCTTCAACTTTATAGTATAGTTAAGTGTTGGTTTTTATTAGACATAGTAGCTACATATGCATGGAGAAAAATAAATGGACAAAACCAATTTCAATGGTTCCGTGGTTCAAAATATACCTTTATATTGGACTAAAATGAGAAACCCACCCAACTGAACCCGGTCAGAACAAAACAAGGTCTAAATCAGGACTCAACAGTGGATAAAGCAGGACTAACTGATGAATAACAGATCCAAATAAGCTAATAAATAGGAACCAAACAGTACCACTAATACTTTCATGGTACCACTGGACACAGTTGGAGAAACATTCATAAATCAATAATTCAAAACACATTACCTGAACTGAGCAAAGAAGTGGGAACTTTGGAGATGAAGTCTGCAGCAGCATCTCTCACTTCCTGGTCTTCATCCTGTAGCAATGTGACTAGACTCTTCCACAGAGAAACTGTAGTGGCTAAACCTGAAATATACAAGTGTTTGAAGAATGATTTTTATTTTTATCTGAAGTCTTTGACTTTTTTGGTTCTGACCTAGTGGTAGATGGGGACTGGTCAGGACAGAGGCAGTACAGTTGACCAGAACCTTGGAGACCATCATCTTCACCTCTACAGGATGCTCCTCACTGCAGCAGGAACACACCAGAGCTGCCCATTCAGAGAAGCAAGACACTGCACTGGCATCCTAAAGATATTAAATAATACATTTTAAATTACCAAAGTAATAGATCCACAATAATCTAGTAGTATTAGTTCAGAGTACAAGTACAGTATTCATGTGTTGAACCATCATAGCTTCAATGTAAGAGAATATGGGAGAGGTACAAAATCTGGAAAAAATGTATTAAAAAAACTGTA
>JAVQKG010399922.1:0-12492 GCA_036025885.1 Hypseleotris bucephala | reverse complement strand
CGTCTTCATTATATGTAACTGCCCAGAAAGTTAGAAGTAGATCTGGCAAAAACTGTTTGAGTTATAGCATTTAAAAGTTTAAGCTTAATTAATTAATAACTTAAGTAATATTCATCGCAGATGTACCCAATTTTAATCACCTCTTCCTTAAACCTGTCCTGACCTTCCCTGAAAGCTTCATCGTAATCCGTGCAGTAGTTTTTGAGTTATCTTGATCACAGACACGCACGCACGCACACACACACACGCCAACGCCGGCAATCACATAACCTCCTGGCGTCGGTAACAAAAGAAAACTGATAGATACTATTGGGGTCACTGTCATTCACAATCTGTTTCTACTGGAGTGCGCTGGAAAGAGAGCGGAGGTGACATAGCAGAGAACAGCTGGGAACACTGTGGACTGGTGCCCAGACACCGCCGAGGGAATAGGAGAGGGACATATCACTATGAGGTGACATTTTGTAAACTAATCCTTTCAAAACCCTGATGACATTGCTAATTGAAACCTGACAGCAAACCCTGATCCTCTAAGCACCTCTGGATCACACCAGGACAGCTTTGGTACCCCAGCTTGGACAAAACCTGCTTTACTGTCATAGGTAAGTCAGTGTATATTGGTTTTACTCTTAATTAAGTATGTGTAACTTTTCTGGACTGAAAACCATTGTTATTGCAGACACGTGTTGTATGACAGCACTAAATGTCAGCTTATGTTGGAGTGTCCAGACAGTCTGACAGTCATATTATATGTGGACCTCCAGTGACCCTGCGTGCCTGTGATGGCAGTGGTGTGTCACATTCCTGTTTGTGGCACAGATTACAGGAGAATTCACAGGACTCTAATTACATCCTCCGCCTGTTCCCCTGTCCCATCTCTGAAAGGCCCCTCCAAGCCAACTACTGTACACCCTAAACCAGCACAGGCAATACAGATCTGAACTGAGACCTAGTGCTATACATTAAGTGGACATATTCTACAGGTGTACTGAATATACACACTGAGTACTGAGTAGAGTGTTGATGCAATGAGTAGTGGTTAATCTTGCCTTTCCTAAAAGGTTTAACTGCTTTACCATTTCCTGTTGATGCCAAAAGAGTAAATCCTGTATAGTGCTACAGAGACCCTGATCAGACAGTCTGGACAGGAGCCAGCAGGAGAGTGGGGCTTAGTGAAACTCACTTGACTTTTCTTTGGGCCTCGTTTGAGGACAGTGGACCCATGCTGAGGGTGGGTTTCTTCTTCCTGGGTCGACCTGGGCCACGCCTTGCTGGACTACGAGGTGTTTCCTCTTTTCTGCTTACATAAACAGACAAATTAATAAGATACTGAAAAACTACATTCATGTTAGTGTTGAAGGAATTTAGAAAAAGGTTTGTTTTTCAGTGCGAGTCATGAATAATATGTCATGATAGCCATGAGAGGAAGGCCATACTTACTGATGATCATGCTTCCTCTGAAGCTTGGCCAGTTCCCTCTGTTTCTCTTTGTAGCGGCGCTGAAGCTCTGCCAACTTGACACGCATCGTAAGCTCTGGACCATCAATTGTTTCAACACTACCTTTGGCAGGGCATACCTATAGAGTGTAATATTAGTTGTTACTCTTACAAGAACAAAAGACTTCCAGTATAATGACATTTGAATGATACTAATTTTAAAAAATATTTAAATAATGATTTAATTGGGAGACATGGACATTTTGAGCCTTACTGGTTCATTACGCGGAGTCCAGCTGCATTTTCGTCGTAGATTAAGAATCCTTCGAGCTGGAAGATGACGTCCTAAACGTGTGCTGCTGTCCTCTGGACATCCCATCTCCAGTGCTCGAGCTGTGGCCAGGGTCGCCAAGCTCTGCAGGTCAAACAACAGGAACTCCTCCTCTGATAGGAAAGAAAATATCACACATATTAATGCATATATCATATGTATGAGCTATAACTAACAATATTAAAACTACAATAACAATGATTTTGCTGGTCTTTTGTGATATTTTTAAATGTTGTAAGGTAATATAAGCCCAGCAAAGTCTAAGTTTAAAGTGAAATAGATAAATGCATCATGTTTTATTCACAAAACAATACCTCATATCTTTACATCAGTACATCAAAACCTTGATCTTTACTTGTTTTACAACTTGTTCTGGCTGAGACACTGAGCTGTCAACAAACTCACTTTCAGAAGACAACATCACTGACTCCAGAAAAGCGTTGATGATACTCTTTTTATAGACGCCTCTTTTGGGAGCGGTTAAATGCATTAGGATGCTGTGGTAAACACAAAACATCCTTTTGCATGAATAAAAAAATACACAATGCTTTGAAAAACAAGGAAGCTTTTAAACGGCACTTTAAAAACAATGGCGTCTAATTACCAGGCAATGCTCGAGGGTGCTAAGAAATGTTTTTTGTGAGTGCACACTAACTTTCTGTAACAAGTTGAATTGGTGAATTTCATTTTCTTCATTTTTTAGTGTGTGTATTTCTTATTGTGTTTTAAAAGTTTTACATCAAACAGTGGTGGGATGGATAGACTACTCCCTTAGGAAAGCTGTGAGGAACATTGTCACAAGTGCTTTAGCCCGGTCCGCCTGCTTCTCCTCCCTCTCCTGAGCGCTGTGCATCGTTAAAAAGGGCTTTCAGGAAATAAAAGTGCCTTTAACACACCAAAGACTAGGACCGGTGAGCAGGCATGCAGACAGCTTCTCTAGGGACATGTTTGAGTCCACAAGAGCTTTCTGAGACCAGCGTGAATAGCAGTGTATCTGTGAGTGTACAGTGGATGACAGAGGGTAGACCAGAGGGGCAAAAGGGAGTTGGTCTCAGTGGACGATGTAAAGGAGGGCTAATCACAAATTACTGTTTATTGCAGACACCTGTGTCAAATGTTATGTACGTTATGTATGTTAAGTTCAGTTTAGTTGTTGCATTTTCTTGTACACCCTTAATGTTAATGCAGATAAAGGACTCTGTATAAGGACATGGGCCTCACCCTGGCTTTTCCCACAGTTGTGCCGATGCTGCTGTTGAATTTCCAGATCGGCTAACTCGCTCAGGAGCTCCATACCCTGGTGGGAGTTGGGCAGTGACGGGGCGACTGATGGGGCACAAAGGGTGAACAAGGGAAACGGAGGGACGTCTGTGCAGAAGGCCGCGGCAATCAACAGCTCTAGACTCCAGTAACATGGCACCAGAGGTTTGTGAGGCATGTCTTCTGTGTTTTTACTTGGGCTTGGGACTGAACCAAAGTCTGAAGAAAGACACACCACATCATCTGAACCATCTTCAGGGATCATCTCACTTTCTGGTCGGTGAGCATTGTCCTCCTTTTCATTCGGGGTTCTGGTGTCTGTTGTAACACAAGGGCTTGGTTCGCTGATGCAGGCCAGATTTGTGTCCAGTTCTTCGGGCATGCTGTTGACCTTTTGCAACTGCTCCACCTGGCTCTCCTCCAGCGCCTCGTCATCCTCATCTTCGTCTAGGGTAATGACAGCCTGTGGCCTTTCGCTGTCCTCTGTGGTTAACGGGATGGGGCACGAGGCAGCCTCACACACAGGGCTCGCAGCGGGAGGGCAAACAAGCACCTCATCTTCACTGGGACGCTGGTCTCCCAATTCCTTCTCTGCAGGCACATAATGAGACACCTCTGTTACCTCCTCTCTAACAGCTATGTCCTCATCTGCTTCCTGTACCACTTTCTCAGGTGACAGAGGCTCCGGGAGAGGTCGGACCACAGCTTGACAGTCGAGCCCCTCCCCTAAACTGGTGAGAGACTGGGGAGCATGGTTTGGTGGTTCTACTTGGACCGCATCCAGATCTGCCAGCTGAACATCTTCAGAGGACGGTACATTTCTGTAGCCAATGGCAATACCAGGATACACATAGCCAGTAGGCAAGTCTGTAAATGAAAAATATAATTAAATGACTAAATAGAAACAAAGTGTTTTAATGTATCTTTGCATGTGTCTGTATAGTCCTAGGCATATTTGACAGCTCTACGAGCAGAAAATCCCTCTTTGGGCATAGAAATAGAATCACATGCAACTTTGACTTTGCCTTTAACAATTTATTTTGATTGTGGTAAAAAAATGACAGACAATGATGCTGGAAAGTGTATTTGCCCGGAGAGAGTGAGTTTAGGTATTACACATTACTTAAGCATAAACAGTGTGAAAAATGTATAATGTATGTATATAATATGAGAGAGTCAATGCACCTGGTTCTAGGGACTCTGGATATTCCTGAGGCATCTCTATGTCTCTATTCTTCTCTTGGGTCTCGGCACCCTTTGAGATCTGAGGTAAGGGGCTGATGGCAGGAGAGTGGAGGGCTGCTGCAGGGCTGGGGGCAGGGCAGGGGGTGGAGGGTGTGCTTTTTGGATGTGGTCGAAGTGATGGGGACTGGCAACATGGCGACAGGTGAGTGGCACAGGCGCCAGGTGTCGGGGTGTTTCTTTGAGGAGGGTTGTACGAGTAGGGCTTGGCTGGTTTCGATGTCCTGGGCTCGGAAATAAGCTCTTCAAGTTCAACAGGAGTCTCATCTGACCTCTTCTGAATCTATAACAGCATTGAAAACATTAATAATAATATTAATAATAATGCATACCACTTACAGTATATAGCGCTTTTCAATATACCCAAAGACGCTTTACAATTGCATTATTTATTCACACATTAGTCACACTCAGTAGTAAGTAGTAATTTCTCTAGCCTTAGCTTCCATGGGGCACATTGCCTACAGTCCCTCCAACCACCAACAATCACACAACCACAATGATTCATAGGCAATGCGGGTTAAGTGTCTTGCCCAGTGACACAACAACACGAACAATATGGCAATTTAAATACCATTGTCACTTAGGCTACACAATATATTGCAAATTATTATCTCAATATTAGCAAGTGCAAAAATCTATAGAAGTAAGATATAGACAGTAGTAAAAGTATAGAAAATGTGACATAGATGTATTTGTAAAATCATTTTCTTATTAGAGCCTGGGATGATAAAGTGATATGACTTAATCAAAATGATTTAAAAGTCAAATTTTAGTCACAATTTCCATAACTGATATTACAATATTGAACATGGTTATAGAATATAAATATGTTTTCCTTGTATCGTTCAGTCCTAATTGCCTCTACCAAATAACAAAAAAAAATAAAATCTTTTGTTCTGTGTGTTCACCTGTGCATTGTGAGTGGGTTGATGATGCATGTCTATGTTAAGTGCGGTCCTGTGCTGGGCCTGTCCTTGTGTCTGGTTTTGACTCTGTTGTGTTTGGTGGCTCTGGTGCTGATGTTGATGCTGAAGCTGAGGATGCTGGAGACTGTACAGCTCCTGTTGCCGTAGAAACTGGGATCGGGAGTACACAGCGGGATGCTGCATGTGGGAGGGTGGGCCCCGGGTACTATACACAGGGGGCCAGAGTCCAGGCTGCTCCATCACGTCTAATGGGAGAGAGGAGAGGGAAAATGATGGAAGGGGCAGACTTTGAAGAAAAAGGTCTGACTTGGATTTATACTGTTTTACTCAGCATATACTCTGCTATTATACACCACCCACACACTCATCTAAAACACTGAAACCATTACAGGCCTTTTGAAAATAATTTAATATTTTAGTGCACTGATAAAGACAAATTTCCTCACAAACTAAATTTGACTTTAAAGAACTACATTTCCCCAGACAGCAAAAATCCCACACTCTCTCTCAGACCTAAAAAAACACTATACTACTGCCTTGAGAATTTGCTGCAGAGATGGAAAATATGACAATAATTAAATGCAAACAGATGATGGTTGTAAGTTGATTAACTGGAGTGGAAATGTGTACTTGTCCCATTGGAGACATCAACGTGGCCTTTGCTCTGAGAAGTCCCACCTGCAGCGCCCTGCCACAGATGGGGGTCTGTGAGAGCAGCCAGAAGGACTCACAGTTCCCATGTTTGTGGGTGGATAAATACCCTTTATGTGACTTAAATACTGGTTCAGCTACATTCAAGGCTATATTTATGGGAATGCGATTCAACATCAGGATTTCAAAACTCTTTTCATGACCTATAGGGCACATTCACATAATTTAATGTAAATATATAGAAAAACATATCTCTTTTTTGTTTTCTATATTTTTTTAAATATATATATATTTTAGAATACAGTTTAGTGTCTGCTTGTGACTATTTTGTACACAATTTACATAAAAAACATGAACTACTCCAGACCTTTAAAAGTACTTTGCTTTCCCAAATAATACAGTTAATTATATTGTAGTACAGTAAACTTAGGCACACCTAGATGATGAGTTGCTGGATGAGCAGAAGGCTCAGTGGGGAGGACCATCAGTTGTGTTGAAGGGTCTTGGGGCAGAGGCAGGACCGGCTGCAGAGGACCTGGCATCGCTGCAGAGAATCCTGGAGGAAGATTTTGGTGCAGTGCTGTGTGACCAATACCTGCTTCGAAAAAGACATTTGTTTGTGGTTTAATGAGAAATATCTATAATTTAGCTAAACAAGTCGTAATTAAGTACCAATATACTGTATGAATAATAATATTTACCATACGAATGCCCCATCCAGAGAGAGGGGCTGCCTGTTCTTGGCATCCAGTGTGGGGCAGAATGTGCAGCAGGATCTCCTAATTGGCCAGACTGAAGGGACGTTCCACCTGGGACCATCAGATGAGAGCTGAGGTCTCCATGACAGCTGTTGGGGGGATGCATCCTCGCAAACTCCACCCTTTCCTTATTATCCCTGAAAATAGGCCAATATAAAGATAATGACATACATTTTAAGCCTACATTGTAAATCTTTCTTTAGAATACATAAAGTATAGGACATTTGAGCTCTCATACCTGATATATCCATCTCTGTCTCTGTCCAAGCAGGCCAGACTTATCTGTTCACCGTTCATCCTCTTCCTCTCCTCTTCTGTCGAGGGATCAGAGGAGTACATCGAGCGGTTGAGTCCTGAGAGACAAACATTAGTTTAACCAATTGCTTTCAGTGTTCTGTCTCCTGGTGACAGCATGTTCCCAAGTGTCCCACTACCTCTCAGCACTCCATAAGTGATATGAGCTTTTTCACTTGCTGGCTTACATTTATTCTTGCAATGTTGTATGAACTATATTAATGCATAATATAAAACTTGTGGTAATAGTAAATTAAACTACTCATATAGGTGGTAAAAGTATTTTATCGTCATCTTACCTTTCACAGAAGGGTGCACCCGTCCCTGCCGGCTGTTGGGGTGACTGTCTCCAGAGCGACAGGGTGGATCTCTTTGTCTGGCAACGGCCACTGCGATGCCCACTGGAGGCTGCCGCACCTCTGTTTCTACATGACCCGTCTCTCCCATGTCTCTGTTCCGTCCACTGCAGTCCGAGCGCTCAGCGTCACTGACTGGACCCTTTCTTGAGGGCAGTGTGTGTTTGTTTCCCTGTAGGGAGCAGCTCCCACCAGCAGGACCTGATTTCAGGCTTCCCAAACCTCCAAAGGGGGTCTTCTGTGAGGGGAGCATGGACTGTTGCTGGTTGCTGTATTTCAGTAGACTTTTATGGGCACTGTTGTCCCCCTGGGTTGGGCCCTGAGATTCAGACTGCTGCTGTTGACCCAGTGGAGGTGCTGGAGGCTGGGGAGGAGGCAAGTTCATGCCTGACTGTTGCTGCTGCTGGGAGTGTGGTCCAACTGTGTTTCCTAACTCCATGTAGGTCTTCCT
Source organism: Hypseleotris bucephala (assembly GCA_036025885.1). NCBI lineage: Eukaryota > Metazoa > Chordata > Actinopteri > Gobiiformes > Eleotridae > Hypseleotris > Hypseleotris bucephala. The sequence goes on along the minus strand of JAVQKG010399922.1, from coordinate 4,783 downwards.
CTGATCCTCCTCAGGTTTAGACATGTGATGTGGAGGCCTCATGGCCCAGGGTGGTACAGAGAGCTGTTGGTGCTGGTGCTGTCCACTGTTGTTGGTGTAACCATAGGGAGACATATCCATTTTTCTTTTCATCTCCTGGCTGTTCCCTTGGTTCATCTCAGCTGGAGAGGGGGCATCTTGCCCAGTGCGTCCATGTTGTTGGTGACGAATTCTAGCAACCTTCTGGCCATCTCTTTGTAATGAGCAACTGCCCCCTCCTGGTGCAACAGTGGAGCTGTGGACAGTCCCATTGTGTTGACTCATAGTTTTATTGCCAAGTGGAGAGGCATTGGGTGGGGGTCCCTGGTGGGAGCAGTCCCTGTATGGAGATGTGTTGACAGAATGGGGCAATGAGTGTCCAGTCTTGGGGCCTGGAGGCAGTGATCTGTACACATCCATGTCCACCCCAGAGTTGATGCACTCTGCGCTGCGTGAGCGGACCACCTGGTGCTGCTGAGGGTGTGGCGCCACAGGCTGCTGCTGGGGATGGGGCAGCTGTGTGGACTGAGGATGATGATGCTGGGGTTGCATCCAATCTGGAGCCTTGTCTGCTTTTCTGTATTGGTGATGCTGCTGCTGCTGTTGCTGCTTCCTCTGCCAGTTACTATGGTGCCCACCTCCTCCATTCTTTTCTAAACCCTTGTCCTTGGCACTACTCCCACCCCCTCCAACCCCTCCACCACCAACCCCTTGGCAGTCAGGGTTACCAAACTGAAAAGGCCCACTGGATTTTTCACTAATGTCTGCCACAGATGGCACAAATGTAGGTCCTGTGACTTTTGCTTGTCTCCCCACATTTGATGGCCCCCTTTCATGGGAAGCAGGATTTGCCAGAGGGGCTGGAGGGGGCGGGCAGAAGAAGTCAGGATGGTGATGGGAATGATGTGGGTGGTGCGGATGAGTGGGGTGGAGCTGGAGGCAGTGGAAGCCCCCTGGATGAGTGTGAGAATGTGTGTGGTGATGTGAGTGGGGGTGTCCAGCTCCTGTAGTGGTCCCCATATGTAAAGGTGGCACAGAGTAGGACAGTGAATGGTGAAGGGGTGCTTGTCCTCTTTCTAAACAGTCTGATGGTTGCTCACTGATTCTCATACCCCCACTTACCCCTTCTTTGGTGCAGCGGCTACCACCACTCTGTCCCAAATGTCTAACACCCCCTAGTGGCCCCATGCCCTCAGCCCCACAGCTTGACAAAGGCGTCTTAGCCCCCATTGAACTTCCTGTATCTCCATTTTGCATTTTGCCATTGTGCAGACAGGCACTCAGGGTCTTTCCCATGTTTTGCTGATGCTCCATAGCTAAGGACGATTTGTGCCTTTCCAGCGGCCGACTGTTGACCTCCTCTAAGGGCAGTGGGTGCTGTTGATACTGTGGGTGCTGCTGATGTGGGTGGTGGTGGTGCGTGGGTGGAGTAGGTTGGTGACTGTGATGCTGCTGCTGCTGTTGTTGTCTCTCTTTCGCTTCATGTTTGCTACTAGATCGCTCTTTTTCTTTGACACTTCTTTCAACTGACCCTTCTTTAAGACCTTTCTGTAGACCTGGCCCCACCCCAGGATCCCGATCTCGGCTGCAGGACCCCTGAGAGTGTCCCGATACGGCCCTGGACATCGCTGGCAGGCTGTGATTGGCTGAGATGAGCGGGGGTTGGGATGGTAGACTGCGGAGGTAGAAGTTCTCTGAAGACAAATGCATTAGCCGAGAAAAGAAAAGGCAATGACAGAATTAGATTATGCAGCTTTCAAGATTGTGTCTCTAGGCATCCTCGTATCAGTATCCCAAATCAAATTACACCATACTATATATATTATCAATTAGATTTAAATGTCTAATTCCTGTCTGATTTAATTCTAATCAGGTAGCGCCTCACCTTTTTGGGTGTCATAGAAGCGGTGCTGCCCATAGAGAACTCCGCCGTTGGCATGGTGATCTAAGTGGCTCATCGGTAGGAAAGTGTGGGCCAGACTTCCCGAGAATCGAGGATACCCTGGAGCTGCTAGGAGCACAGAGAGAAGAATTGATAAGATGAGACAATAAGGCATCGAGATCCAGTTATCCCGACTAACCCACTTAATCCCACAGGTCTTATGCAGCTGGTGGTGTTCATACGCAAATAAGTACCAGCTCTGTCTATCATGTTTGCCTTTCCTATCTGAATTTGGAACGCAAACAAAACAAGACAAGCTGAGTCTAGGGGATTGGATAGTGGATATGTATGATTTTTTTGCCTAAGAAACATATGGCTCCTCCGCTTCATATCTCTACAACTGGCACTGGCACATCTACATGACTGAAGTAATAAAGATGGATTTTAGGTTTGTGTTTACACAGATAAAGTAGGTAGAGCTGCCGACCTTTACAAACCCACGTCTAGGTTGAAATGTCAAGTGAACGTTGGGTATCTATGCCAGTATACCTGAGCTTGTAACTTCAAATCTATTGGGAGAAAAAGCAAACTACAAAACTAATCTATCAGAGATGTTTGATAATTGATTGTAGACTGCATTTTCTATTAGTAATTGGCTAAAACAATAGAAACTCTAAAATGTAACTACAATGGTCCTAAAATTGGAAATAAAATTGGAATATAATTTTACAGGACAGCACTACATGCAAATATCTACTATGTGACTTGAGTTATTTGGAAAAGTCCAAGTGCTTCACGTCTGCTATTGCTTGTCTCTGCACCTGTCGGACCTTCCAGCCTTTCACTCAAACATAACACACACACTTAGCAAATGAAGGAGGGGAAAACCAGAGGAAATCACAGCTCTCCATACAAAATGAAAGACAGGCGTGTTTGTGTTGGCAAAGCGGATGCTGGAAAGCCCAGATGCAGTTCATTCTGGACTTGTGTGTACTCTATGTGTGTGTGAACCTACGTGGTTTTCCAAGTGTTGAATGTCTCACTTTCTGCTGTAGAACAATGGGCCGGTGCTGCTGGCTCTGAGGAGGGAGGAGTGTTAGGCTTAATGACCTGGTCTCAGATCGGCCTCAGACTCCATCTTGATTAATGAAATGCACCAAGAGCAAACAGCTCCACAATAACAGGGCACTGTTTCTGGGGAGGGCAATAGGGTGATAATTACATACCCCTACTGTTCCCCCTTTCTTTCTTGCACCTTTTCCAGTACCCCGCTTCCCTCACTGTTTCTGTATTTCTGCAATAATTAATACACATCACATTTATGCCAATTCATCAGCACAGGGGGAGGGGAACCCTATGTTTAAGAAAGACATTTTTCTGTTATATCTGAAGGCAGAAAAGTCGAGCGCTGCTTGGCAGTCTTTATCCAAGCTGGGAGAGAGGCTTTTTTCTCCAGCAGCATGTTGTTTGTGAGCATGACGATTGATGGCATAATCCCTTTTTACAGTGTGGTCTGGCTGTGCCCGATAATGCCAGCCTGCTCAGTTTCAGCATGCTTTCCAGTGGGGCAGCAAGAGGGGGACTGCTGGGCACGGCAGAGCCCATTCAGCCATTAATCTGGGCCGTACAAGGAGAGCTGCTACTTCTTTCGCGGTCTTTGCCGCTGCAGGCAATGCAAGCAGGGTCTTAGCACAGACTGCTGACTGCACAGCAGCCTCTCGGCTTCTCCTGCTACCTCAACATCAGGAGGCCTGCATCAGCAAGTGAATGACGTGAATGAAGTTTAGCACGTCTTCCACTGTCTCAGTGAGAAAACATGAAGCTAAAGACAATTTTAAAAGCATAATGTTCAGTAGACTGTCTGCAGGCTCTGAAAAGGACTACATCCTTTTGACTAGCTAGTGAGAGACAGGGAAATATCATGACAGAAGCAGACCAAAGCAGAGGAGGAGCAGGCTGATCTGGAGTAGGTTTACTAATTGAGAAAAAGTGACACGTGCATGGAGACACAGACAGGATAAGGAGAGGAGATGGCCTGTTGGTGGAGGAGGGGCTGTGCTGTGGTGCATCAGGTCTGACTAATTGAAAGGACGGGATTCAGGCTGGCATGGGAGAGTGAGGGGGGCTGCCTAAATCCCACCAAAGAAAAAGCCGGCAACCCACAACGAAAGATGGACAACTGAAGATAGGCTTAGAAAAGCCTTTCAAACAGAAGTGGATTAGACAGGTGTATGTTTGTGTGTGTGTATATGGACAGAGAAATGAGGCAGTGATTGTTGTTGCCGTTAAGAGCCACATGAACCAAAACCAGTTGGCCTCACATCTACAAGGTAACTGCAAACTTTTTACATACAAAGTATAGGTAGAAAATCTCTTGATCTGTAGATCTATTGAATAAAGTTCTATTGAATAGCATAGACTTAATTGAATTTAGAAAATTGTCTGCACATTATAGCACTTTTTTTCACAGACAACTGTATACGCCCACTCTTGCTTTGTTTCTCTTGAAATGATCAGGCCAACACAGACAAATTAGCACAGTGTTACATTGCATTAGCACAATGCAATGTAACAAAACCCCTGAAATTCTGTGTAGACATCCCATTAATCCTCTTACAATATCTCCTTTGGTAATTGACAAAAATGTGTAATATCATTATTATCATTACACTGATGTTATTTATAGATGTGTCAAAAAAGTAGGTCATCTCATTTGAAAAATGCAGATATAATGAAAATGGGGACACAAATACTTTAATTTGTGTTTAAATACAAAACAATACAAGAAACATTTCTGCGAGTGGTAACTGTAACAGCACAAATGTAGCATGTACAACAGTCATTTAATCAAACGATGTAATAAATAGACACTGGTTCCATACA